>CBVK0104271903.1:6284-27597 GCA_900067695.1 Picea abies
AGGACCAAATCCCCTTTTGTGGATTGGTCATCGGACAATTGTAATAGGCAAAATAAGAAGTCGGCCCTAACAGTTATTATTGAGACCCATAATTAAATTAAAGGTGGGTTTACCCACCCAGAGTGAGAGGTCGGCCCTGCCAGTGAAACCCCTTCACACATGCCAGTCTTGTATATATAGGGAGGCTAGCGCCTCACTTTATCACACAACTCACTTGCTCATTTTCTTAAGAGGCAAGCTGCAATTACCAGTTGGAGAGAGGAGAAGAAGAGTGGTGCATCTTTTGGGGAGGACTATCTGTATTGGTTTGAGTTATCTCTTGAACATTGTATTAGCAATTTATGATAGGGAAGTTTTTGCTGGGTTTTCTTCCCCTAGAGAGTTTCCTAGGATAAATGTTGTGTCTCTTGTGAATGTGTATTTCTTAGTGATCTTGTTCTTATGATGCTCTTATCTATTGAAATGCAAAGAAATATAATAATGGCATCAACATTAACATTTCTTGCTAGTTTTTGCTCTCTTTATGCACACTTTCTTTCCCATGATTTCTCTTCCAGCTATCATTCTTCTTTGTGCATGATTTCTTTACCACTTTGGCTTACTACCAACATGCCCCCAACACTGACATGTGACTCATCCCGAGTCACCTAATCTTTCTAATCTGCCTCTATCTCTTCGGTGATCATCTAGAATTTTTCCCTCATCTCTGTTGCTTTTGTCAATGCCAGCGCGGTCTTCTCCTTAATGGTATCCATTACTTGAACTACCACTTTGTCGCTTAGTAGTCCTGTGCATCCTGCATGTGCCTGTGCCATCTATTTTCTATCTGCTTCTGTGTGTGTGAGTACTTTTGCTAGCCATTTATGTAGTGGTTCAATTTATGCCCGACATTCATGTTTCTGTGTCTGCACAGTGATGAGTTCTGCCTGCATATTCATCAACTCGTGCGTCCCCTTGACACGTTCTGGGATTGGTATAGTATTTTTCCTTTGTTTTAGTTCTTGGATCGTTGCATTGATCCTTTCCTCTTCCTTGTCCTAGCGTTGAACCTGTGGATCCTCCTCCAGTCTTGTCAAAAGTTGCACTACTTTGTCGAGCAAGTCCGTTGTCATGCTAACCTGCTTCTCCATATCTTGTATTTTTGTTGCTTCGTTCCTCCTTTTCTCCTTTACTACTGGTGGAGTTGTCGATGTTAGCTATTCTAGGAGATCCTTGATCTCCTTTTGGTATCGAGCAATTGTTTGCGCAATCTGGTCGATCTTTTCTTTGGATGGGAGTTCGTTTCCTTATGCAGTGTTTGGAAGTTTCCCAAAAATTTCTCCCACTCTGTGTTCCAATTCGTTCCTGTGTTCCATCTCCTTCTGAGTTTTGGATTTGACCTGCTCATACTCTTTTTCCAACGCTTCCCACTGCTTTGTTTCTTTTCGTAGCTCAACTAAGTTTTTATGTGCCTGAGACTGCATTTCGTGGTCGACGCTAACCTGCAATTTGTGCAATTCCCTTGATGGCATCCATGTCAGGACCAATTGGATGTGGACCAAATCCTTTAGTGGTGTCTATCCCACTATTTCATCCATTCTGAGCATGCTCGGTTTTATGTGGATTGTTGTGTTTGCATGTGGAATTGGGAGGGTTGGGTCTCTTTCTTTGACCTCCACTCTTTCGTTGGTTTTTTTTGTTGATGGCTCTATGCCTCTGCTTCTACTTGCTCTCTGGGCCTCTCCAAGTGTCCTAAGGAGCTGTCATATTTCTGCCAGCTCTTTTTGCAGATTATCCCTGTGATGTGTTGCGTGGTTGAAGTCTTTTGCTAGACAATCCTAGACCATTCTGGCGATAATTTCTCCATCATCCTTTGTGATCGTATAATCCAGTGACGCGCGCTGCACCTTTGATTTCTTGTGTGCACCTGCGGCCTCTACAGTCGGTCTCTTAGTTCCCCCTGGCTTCTGTGTGATGGGGTTTGGGGCTATCTCCTACGCTCCTTTAGCTTGTTTTAGATGTTCATCGGTCTCTTTCTGCCCCTTCTGGGTTCTTGTCTTCTTTAACCCTTCATTTGCATGAGTCAGTTTGTTTTGGCTCATTCTTGGTTTCTTGGGTACTGGGATTTGCGGAGGCTGTGTTTCCGCCTTCGTTGCTTCTCCTTCTGCGGGTTCTTCCGGTACTTCCCGAAGAATGGATGGGATCCTCCATTCATCCAACCATTCACTGATGACCATGTCTATATCACCTTTTGTGATGTAGTAGCACATCGATAGCCACTGTTTATCTGGGTCCTGCCTTGGTTTTATCCACATGGCTTGATGTGTAGCTTAGAAGTTAGCGATGTTCCCATATCACGCGACAACTTCTAGTGTTATTCTCCATGACCGGATAATCGATTCCTGCATGTCCCATAGGTATGCTTCCATTGTCCCTCTTTTGTCTGGCCTGTGGCCCAGATCTTAGTACTAGATATCTCGCTCTCGCTGGCTATGGTCTAGTAGAAAAAACTGCATACTCTGGTTCCCGCCATCCCATGAAGGCTATGAGGGTGAGTAGCCATGAGTAATGGAATTCTATGTCGAGTTCCTGCGCATCCTTGTAGTCCATTTGGAACAAGTTTAATAGATAAGGCACCCAGCTCACGAAGGTTTCTTCTACACACTGAGCTGCAACTGCAATGACTTCAGCCGGTACTTCGTCTTTGCGGCATTTTGTTAGCAACTTATAGGATAGGATCTTTGTGCCCAATTGTGTTGTTTCATTGTTGATCCATTTGATTATAATTCTTCTTGTCCCCCTCGTGGTGCCATATTTATTCTTCATTTCCTCTGTTAACACTTTTTCCTTGGATTTATCATCCAAAATCAATGCGGGATCCATACCCCAGCTGGGTAGTCCTATTATCTGCACAATAAGCTCCACTGTTATGGGGATGGGTCTGTCCATCCATATATCCCCTCCATGCATAACTGCTAACAGTTTCTTAGCGCATGTTGTCGCATACTGGCCTCTACTAAGGTGTAGAAGTTTTAGCAACACTAAAATGTTGGTTCGGTCCAATCCAACTGCCCACTGATGCGGCTAGATGATTGTTTCTCCAAGTTGGTTGACCACTATGTTTTGAATAAAAACCCTTGGCGCATGTTTCGGGTACTTGGTGTCGTCTGAGACATCATGGTTGGAATACTTGAGCTTCCCAACGTGACCCAGTAGTTGCAGCTCTACCTGTACTCCCTCTGGTATGCATGGTAGCACAATTTCTACCATCGGTTTCTTGCGAGGTGAGCTCGGTATCATAACTTTGTCTTCCTACTATGGTGTTTGGTACGAAGTTCCAACAATTCCTTGTTGCTGCCCTATAAGTGATTTTGGCCAAGATGAGGTATTTCTCATGGTCTCTTCTGTTGGTTGACCGAGGCTGGGTACCTGCGACTCATTTGGTTTCCCTTCTGATCCTTGATTTTGTGTCATGTTGTTACCTTCCATGGCTAGTTTAGTGTTTCTGGTTGTACTTCATGTTGGGGTTCTGCTTCTTCGTTCTGAGTTTCCTGCGCCTCTACTTGCATGTCCTCTTTCAGTTCCTCTGGTTGTGGCTGCTAAATCTCCTCCAGTATTAGTGTAGAGTTCACTAGTGGTATCTCTGGGGATGGTATCTCATCGATATTGACGATCTCCGGTTGTTGTTGTTCATTTTCTTCCAGCGGTCCTCATGACCTAGTCTAAACTCTAGTTGGTCTGGCGGTCTGGCCTGGTTCGATGGACTTCGATGGTGCCATAGTGGTGAGTTTCAAATGTTTGTTGACTTTAGAGGACTATGGTCTCACTCTGTTTGTTCGAGCTATTGTTTCTCTCTCGTTGTTCTCCTTTCGCGAATAGACAAGTTGCTTTCGTGCTCGCATGTTGTATGGGCTTGTCATGAATCTTATCAAGGACACTTCCTCCATGATGCGATTAATGCACCATAACTGTGGGTTCAATGCATTTGCAATAGTTTCATACTTTCCATTACACTTCTCTTGTCGTTTCTAGTTGGCGTGTTTAATGTGATGTTCCATTAGTCCTTGTCATGCCTTAATTCTGCTTAGTGTTGTCCTATCATCCTGCTTTTGTCGACTTTTTGTTTCCCACTCGTTTGTCTTAGGCATGTAACATCTCCTTCTGTGAAAGGCTACTTCTTAATGTGTCGATCGTGCCATGATTTTTCTTTGGCCTTCTGCACTTGTTGATGGAATCCTACCAGGATTCAGTCTTCCTCCAATGCTAACAGCTGGTTCATTCTTTCCTATATTGTGTCGCGTTTGTCATTTGTGTGATAGCAACTACACGTAAGTTGGGTACTAAAAATTCTAATGGCACTACCGCTTCTTGTTCGTAGACGAGTTTGAATGGTGTGTGCACTGTCAACTTCTTACATGTCGTCCTATACACCCATAATACTGTTGGCACTTTGAGGTCCCAATCATCTTTGTTGACATTATAGGTCTTTGTCAGTGCGCTCTCTAGAATTTTGTTGAAGGCTTCTAATGTGCCATTTTCCCGTGGGTGATAGGGTGTGCTTCTCTAGTGGTGAACTTCAAATTCTTTGAGCATCGCACGGATGGTGCTATTTATGAAATGTGTGCCTTGGTCACTCATCAATACTCTTGGGCACCCAAACCTAGTAATTACTTGTTCAAATAAGAAGTGTGCAGCGGTCTCTGCGCTACAGTATTATACTTGTGCGGCTTCCGCCCATCTTATTAGGTATTATGTCATGTGATGTTGTATCTTTCCCCTGTTCTTTTGGCTGGTGGGTTAATAGGTCCCATAAAGTCTATTGCCTATTTATCAAATGCATGTAATGTCACTTGCGGTTGTAACGACATCTCGTCCCTTTTGCTGGGTTTGCCTTCCCTTTGACAGACATCGCATCCCTGGCAGTACTCTTTCAAGTCTCCATGAATCATTGGCCACCATAATCCTACGTGGAGTACCTTATGCACGATAGCGTTTCCTCCATAATGTCCTCCTACCAATCCCTCATGGACTTCTGCTAAAATTCTTGGTCATTCGTGCTCTAACACGTACCTTCATAAAATGCTATCTGCGCCCATTTTATATAGATGTCCTACGATCAGTTGATAGTCAGCTGCGCGAACTAACAGGTTCTTATTCTGTGCGGTGGTATAATCTGTTAGGGTCCTAACCTGCACATAGGTAGAACAATATATTCAGATGTAATAAAGGTCAGTATTAATAAGGCCTTTCAATAAAATAGATTAAGGTGGATGTAAGAAGACCTAATAGAAGCTTCCACTTCTAGAAGGATCTTCCTCTAGATGCTTCTTTTTAGTATAAATAGGAGTCAAGGGTATGAGAACCCTAGCTTGGATATTATTGTAATAGAGCTTTGCTCAATTGGAGGTTGCCCCCTCGAAGAGTCCCGTGAACATTGATTTCAGATTCGAAGTGCTATTTCTATTGTTATTCTTATATTATTTCAGTATTATTGTGGTGAATGTTCTGGTTATATTGTTGTTATTCTTCCATTACTATCATTTTATTTATGTTCTGCATACATTTTATATCTGGTATATTACAAGTGGTATCAGAGCACTTTCCTCGGCAGAAAGTGCGGGTTAATTTTTTTTTCAGGGTAGAGACGTATTCTGACATCTTTAAGCCATAGAGATCTATCGTTACGCGCATAAACTCGCGGTTGAGGGATTCATACATGCAGGAAATACAAGTGGTACTTAAGCACACATCTGTTGGCCACCCTTGTAACCCCTGTTGGTACCCCTTCGAGTGGTAGTGCATCAGACTACACCTGTGTACGGATCGACCTAGATTACCTGAAGCCCTCTTTAGATAAACCGATCGACCGCCTGACTGCTATAGTGACACTGAGAACAACACTCAGGAAGATACTCTCTAGTACCTGGGTAGTCGGGTAGTATGGATAAGGGTATGGTCTATCCTCCTTAGTTAGTGCCATGAGATATTGGGTCGAGTACTACTGTTGGACCCCACATGTATATTAGAGAGCTATAGCACGAGGCAAACCCTTGTCTGTAGAACCCTTGAATACCTAACCCTTGGGAACATAAACATAAACAAATTAAAACAGACAAGATCTATTTCCACGCAACTGTGTTCGGGTTGCCAAGTAAATACACATTTCTTTCTGGTTAAGAATTTGGGCATTTCCTCTCTGCAGTATTCTTCAAACCAGAGTATAACTCCGTAAAAAAAAAAAAAAAGTCTGGAATTTTTTTCACCATTATTTCAGACCTATTCCATTGGATTCATCTCTTTGCCTTTATCACATTCATCCATATCATTTTTTCGGCAAATTGTTTTTTACCCTGCCCGCTCCTTTTTAGTTTCCCCATCCTCATGGCCCATACTCGTAGCCAAGACTTGGAAGCTCGCTTCAACACCTTGCAATATGGTCTCATTGAGACCCAACAAGAAGTGAAACAACTCAGTGCCAATGTTGTCGCCATCAATACAACCATGCAGTCCTCAATGGGCGAAATCAAACAAGACCTCACCACCCAGCTTGAATCAGTCTTTTTGGCACTCTACACCAAACTGCATATCCCTACAGATAACCCTTTCTCTTCCTCACCCCCACATACTAAAGGTGACCATTCCTCTCATTCCCATACCTTGCAGAACCATCACTTTCAATGTGATCTATGCCTTCCACGAGTGGATGTGACCAAATTTGATGGCTCGGACCCCACTGGTTGGGTAACCCAAATGGAACATTACTTCTCTTTATATGACATTACATATGACTTGGCCAAACTCCGGTATGGTGTACTCCATCTAGATCAAGAACATTAGCAATGGTGGCAATGGAGAAAAAAATATCGTCAAGGGTATATTGCTTGGACACAACTTGTGGCAGAGCTTTATGAACACTTTGACACTAACACCAACCATTTGGGCCATTTGACAAAGATGAAACAATTAGGAATAGTGGAAGAATTTATAGCTGTCTTTGAGTGCTTGGATTTTAGAACAAAGGGCATGTCTGATGCCTTTTTCCGAGAGTGTTTTATCAATGGCCTCAAGGAGGAAATTCTAGCCCATGTCCTCATGGCTCGGCCTAAGAGTTGGGTAGAGGCTACCAAAAGAGCTAAATAAGCACAATAGGTTGTATCTTCTCAAAACTGCAAACCCTCCTTCATCCCTCGCCCTAAACCAGTAAATCCCACTACTCCCTCTGCTCCACTAAAGATCCAAAAATTGACCTGGGCTGAAATGGTTGAATGCCAACTCAAAGGCCTTTGTTATAACTATGATGACAAATATTTCCCAGGCCAAAAGTGTAAAGAACAAAATATTTTTATGGCCATCTCTGAGGAGATTTCAGAAGAAGATGAAGAAACTCCCTCTATGTCTGAATCACCTGAATCCACTGACATAACCCCTCCCTCAGACCCTCAAGAAGTAGAACCAATCATTTCCCTCAAGGCTCTCACTAGCTTCTCTGCTCCCTAAACCCTCAAGATAATTGGTTACATCAAGCATCAGAAGGTCATCATTTTGGTTGATAGTGGCAACACCCATAATTTTATTCATCGTCGCATTGCCCAAGAAACTCATTGCTACATCCATGCCATCAATAATTTCCAAATCATGATTGCCAATGGTGGTTCCATGAAATGTGGAGGGCATTTTGAAAATGTGCATCTCCAAATTGTTGACTACCACCTGAAATCCCATATGTTTGCTATCGACATGGGAGGTTGTGACATTGTGTTGGGTGCAGACTAGCTAAGGACTTTAGGTCCCATTCTCATGGATTTTAAAGACTTAACCATGCAATTCAACCAGGAGGGCCACTAATATAAGTTCCAAGGCATCACCGCCAGTTCACCTGAGATCATTAGTTCCCATCGCATGGAAAAGATGCTAAAAAAGGGTCATTCTGGTGTTATCACCCAACTCCATTCCATACAAGCAACAGAGACACCCTTGGTACCGAAAGACCTCCAAGCCATCTTTTCTAAACATCAATTGGTCTTTTCTACTCCCCAAGGCCTCCCTCTTTCCCATGGTGTTCATGATCATTCCATTCCCCTTGTACTAGGAATCCTTCCTCCCAATATCCATTTGTATCGTCACCCCTTTTCCCAAAAAAATGAAATTGAGAAAATGGTCCAGGAACTCCTTACTGTAGGCATTATCTACCCTAGTACAAGCCCCTATTTGTCTCCTATGGTCATGGTCTTGAAGAAAGAAGGTTCTTGGCAAATCTGTCCTGACTTCTGTGCCCTCAACAAACTTACCATCAAAGACAAATTCCCCATTCCTGTCATTGATGACCTCTTGGATGAATTGAGTGGTGCCCAATTCTTCACTAAATTGGATCTTCGTTCAGGCTACCACCAGATACGTATGAAAGAGGCAGATATTCCCAAGACTGCCTTTAGAACTCATGAAGGCCACTATGAGTTTTTGGTCATGCCCTTTGACTTGTGTAATGCCCCCTCCACCTTCCAAAGCCTCATGAATCATGTCTTCCGTCCTTTTCTCCACCATTTTGTCTTAGTTTTCTTTGATGATATCCTCATCTATAGAAAAACCTGGACAGACCATCTTGCTCATGTGGATTGAGTTCTCCATCTACTCTCTCAGCACCAACTTTTCCTGAAACAGTCTAAATGTGCTTTTGGTGCCTCAGAAGTAGAATACTTGGGTCATCTGTTTGGCAAAGATGGTGTCAGGGTGGATCCTAAAAAGATTGAATCTATGCAATACTGGCCTCACCCAAAGACTCTTAAGAGATTACATGGATTTCTAGGCTTAATAGGGTATTATCGCAAGTTTGTTAAGAATTATGGGAAGATTGCATCAACTCTCACTGCTCTCCTAAAAAAGAACTCTTTCACTTGGACTCCAACCACTGCTCAATCTTTTCAAACCTTGAATATGGCCATGTGCACCACTCTAGTCCTCACCCTTCCCGATTTCACAAAGATCTTTGTGTTGGAATGTGATGCCTTAGGGAAAGGAATTGGTCCTGTCCTTATGCAAGAGGCTTGACCTTTGGCCTTTATCAACAAGCAACTATCTAAAAGAAATCTGGGAAAATCAATCTATGAAAATGAAATGTTGTTTATTTTGCATGTTGTGGATCTTTGGCGTCCTTATCTATTGGGGCAACGGTTCCAAATTAAGACAGACCATCAAAGCCTCAAGTATTTTCTGGAACAACACATTTCCTCCCCAGACCAACAAAAATGGGTGACTAAACTCTTTGGATATGATTATGAGATCATTTATAAGAAAGGAAAAGACAATGTGGTTGTGGATGCACTTTCCTGAAAATATGAAGATGAAGGATCCCTTTTTTCTCTTTCATTCATTGTACCATCAATTGCAGTCCAATGCTCCAAGTCATTCACTAGGAATGGCTACCAGATCCCAAAAGTTCGCAGTTGATCCATCAATTGCATTCCAATGCTCCAGCTTCCCCACGGTACTCTTGGCTCCATGAGGAAATTTGATACAAAGGCCGTTTGTATTTAAGTAAACAATCAAAGCTTAAATCCACGGTACTTTCTGAGCTTCATGCTACACCCACAACAGGGCACTCCGGGTCACCAAAACCTATGACAGGGTCAAACGTTCATTTTGCTGGGATGGTATGAAACAGGACATTCGTAATTTTGTAGTTGAATGTGACGTGTGTCAATGCAACAAGGGAGAAACAGTCAAATCATCGGGCACACTACAACCGCTCCCAATTCCACCTGCTATTTGGAAGGATATCTCTATGGATTTTATTATCGGCTTACCCAAATCGGGAAATAAATCCGTCATCATGGTGGTTGTTGATCACCTTTCCAAGTATGCTCATTTATGCGCCCTTCAACACCCGTTTACAACATCCACGATGGCTCAAATATTCATGGATCAAGTCTTCAAGCTTCATGGCATGCCTCACTCTATTGTTTCTGATCATGACCCAACTTTCACAAACAATTTTTGGCAAGAACTTTTCAAGATACAAGGCACAAAATTGCATCTCAGCATAGCTTATCATCCCCAGAATGATGGCCAAACGAAAGTTTTCAACAAGTGCTTGGAAACATATTTGAGGTGTTTTGCCTCCGAAAAGCAAAATCAGTGGGCCCCCTTAATCTCAAGCCTTGAGGACAAGGTTGTTTTTAAGGGGGCGGACATGTTAGGGTCCTAACCCACACATAGGTAGAACAATATATTCAGATGTAATAAAGGTCAATATTAATAAGGCCTTTCAATAAAATAGAATAAGGCAGATGTAAGAAGACCTAATAGAAGCTTCTGCTTCTAGAAGGATCTTCCTCTAGATGCTTCTTTTTAGTATAAATATGAGTTGAGGGTATGAGAATCCTAGCTTGGATATTATTGTAATAGAGCTCTTCTCAACTGGAGGTTTCCCCCTCGAAGAGGCCCATGAACATTGCTTTCAGATTCGAAGTGTTATTTCTATTGTTATTCTTATATCATTTCAGTGTTATTGTGGTGAATGTTTTGGTTATATTGTTGTTATTCTGCCATTAATAGCATTTTATTTCAGTTCTGCATACATTTCATATCTAGTATATTACATAATATTGTGGCATGGTACCTGTACTCAAGTACTGGATGATCTTTGTGAAGTGGTCATCAAAAATCTGTACTGAGAATAATTGTGCATCCATAAATTTTCCTTCCAAGCTCGTGGGTTCTTCTCCATTTGTGACCCGTGATAGGTGATCAGGTCCTGTATTTAGTTTTCCTGGTTTGACGATTACTTCGAAGTCAAATTCTTGAAATAATAGTAACCATCGACAGATTATCCCCCCTAACATTGGCTTGTTGACTAGGTATTTTAGGGTTGAGTGATCTATAAACATCTTAAAATGTTTTCCCAATAGGTAGTGTCTGAACTTCTGAAGTGCGTAAACCATAGCTAGGCCTTCTCTTTCCGTTGTGTTATAGTTCTGTTCTGAATCATATAGTTTTCTTCTTGCGAATGTTATCGGGTGATCTAAGTCTCCTGTTCCTGGATGTGCTAAGATAGCTCCAAGTGTTATCGCTGATGCATCTACATTCACATGGAATTTCTTTCCCCAGTCTAGAAATACTAATATCGATGCAGTGACAATATTTTCCTTCAGGGTATCTAGACCGTGTTGACACTCATCATTCCATTGGTACTTTGTATCCTTCCTTAGCAGTTTTTCCATTGGTGTTGTGATTTGCACATATCCTTTGATAAATTTCTAATAGTATCCTATGTGTCCTAACGTCGCTCATAGCTGACAAACTATTTTTGGCATTGGTAACTTAACGATGACTACGATCTTTGCTGGATCGACCAATAGCCCTTGTCTTCATACTATATGACCCAATAGTATCCCAAACGGTGTTCCAAATATACATTTCTTTATGTTTAGGGATATCTGACACTGTCTGCATCATTCTAGCATCAAGTGTAAGACTTCCACATGGTTTTTCAATAGACTATAGACTGTCCAGTCGGCCAGGTATACTTCGAGAAACTGATGGATGGATTCTTTAAATGTTGTGATAACCACTCTGGAGAATATTGCTGGTGCATTCTTCAGTCCAAATCGCATGACTGTATATTGGTAAGATCCCCATTCCATCGTGAACATGGTCTTGTATATGTCCTCCTATGCTATCTTAATCTGATGGTAGCCTGAGAATCCATCAGTGAATGAGTAAGATTCATGTCCCCCCACATTCTCTAGCACTTCATCTATGAATGTTGCAGGGAATGGGTATTGTAGGCATGCATCGTTCAATTTCCTCAAGTCAACGCATATCCTAATCCCTCTTCCTTGTTTCTTATCCTGTACGACCATCGGGCTTATCCATTTTGATTCCTCAACTGGTTCGATTATGCCGGCTTCAAGCATCCGGTCAATCTCCTCTTTAACTTTCTATTTATATATGGGGTTCAGTCTATATGGTCACTGTCGAATCGATCTCGCTTCGAGTGTGAGAGGTATTTTCATCTCTCCTAGTTCTCTTGCTATACCCTTCATTTCTATAAATGTTGTAGGAAATAAGTCGATGTATTTGCACAACAAATCGGTAATGCTTTCTATTGTCGGCTCATCCCAGTAGTCTCCAATGTTGGCCATTTTGGGATGTTCCGTTGTTCCGATGTTAACTTTCTTTTCCTTGATTGGTGTGGAAATAAATTTGGATTCTATGGGTGGTCCCTTCACATATCTTTCGCCTTCCACTTCTTCAATCTGAATGTCATGCGGATCATCTTCATCTAGTGCTTCCTCCTGTACCTGGTAACATCACAGTAGTTCCTTGACTGTCTTCTTATTTCGATGTTTCTCTTTGATAATAAGTTCTATTTTTGGTTCTTTAATGAATATGACTCCTTTGATCCATTTTAGGGCTGCATCTATGTTGGGGTTCTCATGCTCGAATGAGAAAGTGATGGTAAAGTTTTGTTGCAATGTCGTCCATGTTGTAGTTCCTTTGCGCAGTTCCTGATATGTATACCAGTTCACTGGTATGCCTTATAAAGTGTGAATAAAGTGGTGAGGCCATTCCTCTAGCGGTGTCAATTTCCACAACATTTTTCACTCCTCCAAGTGTTTCGTTGGTGTCCCTAGTCCTTCATATCTTCGTTGTTTGTTGTTTCTCTATTCTACACCAAACCTTATGTGCAGTAACCACTTACATTGGTACCAGTTTTTGATAGTCTCCTTGTGTGCGCCCCACCATCTCGCGGGTGTGGCCTTGAGTGCTAAATCTAGTGCTAGTAGCCTCTAGTTCTCTATTACTTCATCTTCATATAGTGTCAAGAATGTTTCCAAATCATTTAGTCTATGGAAACTGGGTGGTTCTTTGATTTCTATGCCTATCCATCGTACTGCACGGTCTATTCATGCACATCTTCTTGTGGATACTTTGTGTAGTCTATGCTATGCCAGTTTTCTAACCCAGTGTTTGAATCTGTTGCACATGAAGTAATACTACGCCAAATGAGTACCCCGTCTGCAGTTGGGTTTACATAATCCTCCTCGCACACAGTTGTTCTGTACAACTGGCCAATTTCCTCTAAGTCCAGGCAAGTGGTTTCTACGAACCTCTCCCCTTATGATGGATCTAGTGGTGCTATGACCTTGTAATCTCTGGATTCAAATGTCATTTTCCTTGTCTTCAAATTAATTATGGTTTGGTTGTCAAACGCCAAGTCCAGACCGAGTAGTGTCGGGTATGGTGTTGTGCCATCTACTATTTCGATGACTTCAAAATTTTCTTTAGTGCACACACCATCAAGATCTATTGTTACTCCTTTCAGTCTCCCTATTGGTAGGACCCTATGTTGGTTTGATAGTTTTAGTTGGACATTTGAATATCCCAATGTTGGCGCTCCCATGCATTGTCGGGTTTTCTTGGGTAGCACATTCACTTCTGATCCTAGGTCGAATATGATATCTCCCATATTGAAATCCCCAATGTTGGAATTCAATCTAAATTCCCTACTTGTTCTTCTTCTTGTGTGTAAATGATTGACAATTTTTGGTTCTAGCTTTTGTTCTGTCTCACTGCTACATTTCTCTAGGATGTTTTGCAATATTTTCATAGATGAAGGATCACTTAACATTTTGATGCATGACTGCAAAAAGTATTTGATAGTACTTACTTGTCCCTTGGGTGGCATTCCTTTGGTATGATCCAATGATGGAGACATTTTGTATTATGGTGATTCATGGGTTGGTTGTGTAGTGGAAGTCGATGATGTGTCCTTCTTATAAAATTCTTATCTGGCTTCCTTAAAAGTTTCCTTTTCTTTGGGCGCGTCGAACTACTTCCTTGGTTCAATGTTCTTCTTTACCCACTGGTTTTGTGCGGGTTCTTGCTGGACTATGTCGTTTCCTGTCTTTGTTCCTCCACAGGTGACTATGTTGATGTTTCGTCCATCCTCTCTTGCTTTGTCTGAAATCCATTGAACATTCTGGTTGTTTTGGTTCCTTTTTTCCTAGATCTTTACTAATAGTGTCGGGCATTCCTCTGTCTCGTGATCTAATGCGCGACAATACATACAGGTTGTTGGCGGAAGTGGTCATTCTCATGCATAATTTCCAGGTTGCTGACAGTTGTGACATGTGACTGGTCCTCTGCCACGTATGAATCCTCCTCTGGTTCATCCTCCTCCTCGATAGCTTTCTCGGTCCCCTCTCAGCACGTTATATGGTGGTTCCTGATTATACTGCGCGACATTATACTGGGGTTGCGTCGGGTTGTACTGTGGCTATGCGTTGTTGTATGGTTTTTGCGCAGTGTTGTATTGTTGTTGTGCAGTGTTGTATGGAGCTGACGCTTGATTGAACTGTGGCGCTTGTTGCCCAATCATCATTTTGGCCTGTACTTTGTATGCATCTGATGTTATTTCCCGCATCAGCTCCATAGTTCTGCAATCTTTGTCATCGTGGCCTACTGTCTTGCAAAAGGTGTAATAATAATTCTTTGGAATTTTCTGGTACTTCTGCATCATCGTGTAGTGATAAGGGTTATGAATCGGTTTCTTGCATATTTCGCACCATAATCCTCTCTGTGGTAGTGGGTTTGGCATGCCTGTTTTCATATGTTGCACGAATGTTGGACATTTTTTCTTGTGGTTTCCTTCCATCCTACATGTGGAGCACCAAAGGACTTCTCATTTGTCCTTGTTCTTGTTATGATTCAACTGAAATGTTAGGTTATTCAAATCCTCCTTCAATTCTTCAATAGCTGGGTCCATCTACTAGTACTAGTTCTCTTCCAACTGTAAGGCTGCATGTAGAGCCTCGACCCGCGTCTGAAACTTCTATTGTCGTAAGGGATATTTTAGGTGTGGGAGTAGTAAGTTGACAAACAAGTGTCGGTGCTACATCTCGGTCATAAGGTATTTTAACTTCCCCTTCAATCGCTTGAATCTCTGGTCAATCTCCCATACACCCTCTCCTGGTTTCTATCTGATCTCGATCATTTCGTTCATGTACTGGTCCTTAGCTTCGTAATGTCTACCAATGTCCTTGTCGTCCCAGGGGCATTGTTCATGTCTAGACTCATGTACCATTCTAGTGCATGGTCTCTCAGTGTGATTGCTAGCTGTGCAAGTTTGGTATCTTCATTAGTGATCTTTTTTGCCTCCTAGATCTTTGCACAAATAAACAAATTCTTTTCAGGGTATTTTGCTGCTTCTCCTCGAAATTCTGGTAATCTGATCGTGGGGTCATGTCCTACCATTCTAAATATTGAATTGCTACCTCCGTCGTGCAATGTAGATACATTACTAGTACTGCCTGAACTGGATCCTCCAGTTGTTTCTCCTGTGGTAGATGTACTTCTTGCTATTAGACTTCCTCCAAACTTCGGTTGTCTAAACGATGGTGTTCTCTTTGGTGTATTGGTTGCACATGGGTTTATGGGTTCCACACTGACATTAATATGGAAAGGATGGCTATCTTCTCCTCCTATTCTTAGGCCTCTTTTTTTCCTCTCATAGGTTGTGCACAGGCTTTCCTCAATCTTCTCCACATCCTGGAGATCCTCTACCTCTTCTTCATCGCTTACCAAGCCCTCCCTCGCAGCTACATCTCTTTTCTTGGTATTCACCTTATATTGGTAGGGTACTCTGCTACGCGTCGTTCCTGGTGACGCCAAGATCCACTTAAGTTGGTCGTCATCCATCAAGATCGGGTCCAAGAATTCCTCCTCCTTCTTGCCTTTATCCTCACCTTCAGCCATTTATCCTTCCTCTGTTAATGCTTCCCCCCTTCCCCCATGCATGCAGGGAAGTCTAGTTGTTTGCTTCCATCGTCATTACACCTTTGTTATATAGACATATTTTAATAGAAGTATACAGTGATCGAATGTACCTTCTGCGAGGTCCACGTAGAAATTCCTGCTCTGCTGCACTGTATGACTTCGCTGTGTCAACTGCAAACTCTGTGATGAAGCTTGCCACAATATTGTCAAGCCAAAAGTTGATTGCGTGGATGAATTTGTTGTTCACCTGTTGTAACTGCTCAATCTGTATTAGGGTCCATTCTAGCTATCGAATCCGGTTCGTCCCATGGTTATCTTTCAACCTTAGTATCCACTCTTGTAGTAGGTGGGGAAAAACATAGAAAAAGACTTCGTGTAAATCCATAAACATGTATTTATCCAGATATTTGCGAGGTGTGAGGCTAGGGTTTCTATTATCCTTTTGGGCAAACTCTAGTTCTTTAGTTCTCAACCAACCTTCGATTTCTACTTTCGTGGGGTTCCACGATCTCAACATTCCCTTCTAGTGGTTGAGCGGTCTTCTGGTTTCACTCATTCTTTTCTCATGCATTCTATCTCATCTACTCATTCCTCTCTTGTTCCTCTTACAACGACAACGTAACCATTTGTTGGTTAAGTTTGACGAACTCTCTCTACTACCTGCGTCGTAGACCTAGGGTTCATATCTTTAATGGTACCAACAAAGCCTAAAAATATTGGCCCTTCTGGTAAACCAGAAGGAAACACAATACACAGAATGCACTGCATAGTCTCACCCAAGATAACTTTAAATGGGTGGTTGTAAGACTCAGGTGTTTACAGCCTAGGATTGAGCATGAGATAAGGAATCTGTATTCTGAACCATTAATTATGATTTGTATTATGAGTTATTGTTTTCCTCTTTTATATTCTAACCTTCGTGGTATCTTTTCGTTATATTCCCACATCAATTAACCAAGCAATATAATATATAACTCATTCATTCATTGCACACAACATTTAACTATTAAACATATGACAAAGATATTCATGTATTCATCACATTACATAGGTATTACCATGGTTCACCCCCTCCTGGGATAAGTCCACAAAGATATGGCTCTTGTCTCTCTTATTATGGTGGTTATGCAATTCTCGTGCCTTGCGCTTACAATTCTCCTCAGATGGGTAAGATCTCTGTGAGGTGAACTATATCACACTAGGCTCCTCATCCTGCGATCTAATCCTCGATATCTACCTTTTCTCTTCCTCTTAGCTCGCTTGTTTTACCAAAATAGTACATCTAATAAAAAACACTACATAAAAACGATCTCAACTCTACAACAATAATAAAGCTCAACCTTAGTGAATCTCTCCTAACTCTGAATTCCGAACTCTTCTATGATACCTTCGTATCTATATTTATATATATCGGGCTCTTCAACCGTTTACACAAAAACCTTACAAAAACCCTAACCCTACTGTCGTTAGGTTTTCCTTCTCTGCATGCGTTCGTTGCTTCCTTCCAACTGTCGCCTCCTTCTTGCATGCGCGCATGTTGTGCTTCTTGCCAGTTGTCGCTTTCCTTATGCACGCTTTATTTCCCACGATTTCTCTTCCAACTGTCATTCTTCTTTGTGCACGCTTTCTTTCCCACTTCGGCCTGCTATCAACAACCATCAAACCTGATATGAATAACTTCTCATTTCTAGTTTCTCCAACAACTATATTAGCACCTTTATATTCCATATCACACAATTTTGCATAACGATCTTTCTCAAGATGACCAAATTTGTGACAATAATAACACTGTAGTCCTTGTATTTCTCTATATTCATCTCTTCCCCCTCCTCTTCCATGAGATCTTCTCTGCTTCTTCCTCCGAACCGACGTGGACTTCTTCCTATGCCTCTTGAAGTAGATGCACTTCCTTGTGAATTCTATTGATATCTGTTATGATTATGAAAACCTTGATTATGAAACTATCCTTTGCTTCTTCCTCATCCTCTATACTTTGTAGAGAAAGCACTTTCCATGTGTTCACTTAAAGAATTTTCTTCAACAATTAATAAATAACCACTTAATTCATCAATTCTCATTACATTGAGATCTTTAGAAACCATGATACTAGTGGTGACGATTTCAAATTTCATCACAAGACTCCTTAAAATCTTCTCAATTATCCTTTTCTCTGGAACTTCTTCACCCAACGTCCTCATTTGATCAACACGATCTTGTATCTTGGTGATATGATCATTCACAGATTCATTACTTTGCATCTTAGCATTTTCAAACTTACGACTTAATGCTTGTAATTTAGTGACTATTGCTACTTCATATGTGTTTTTTAATGTGAGATCGGAAGAGCGTCGTGTAGGGAAAGAGTGTAGATCTCGAATTAACCAAGCAATATAATAACTCATTCATTCATTGCATACAACATTTAACTATTAAACATATGACAAAGATATGCATGCATTCATCACATTACACAGGTATTACCGTGGTTCACACCCTCCTGGGATAAGTCCACAAAGATTTGGATCTTGTCTCTCTTATTATGGCGGTTATGCAATTCTCGTGCCTCGCGCTTACAATTCTCCTTAGATGGGTAAGATCTCTATGAGGTGAACTAGATCGCACTAGGCTCCTTGTCCTACGATCTAATACTCGATATCTACCTTTTCTCTTCCTCTTAGCTCGCTTGTTTTACCAAAATAATACATCTAATAAAAAACACTACATAAAAACGATCTCAACTCTACAACAATATTAAAGCTCAACCTTAGCGAATCTCTCCGAACTCTGAATTCCGAACTCTTCTATGATACCTTTGTATCTATATTTATATCTATCGGGCTCTTCAGCCGTTTACACAAAAACCTTACAAAAACCCTAACCATATTGTTGTTAGGTTTTCCTTCTTTGCATGTGTTCGTTGCTTCCTTCCAGCTGTCGCCTCCTTCTTGCATGCACGCATGTTGTGCTTCTTTCTAGTTGTCGATTTCCTTCTGCACGCTTTCTTTCCCACGATTTCTCTTCCAACTGTCATTCTTCTTCTTTCTTTCCCACGATTTCTCTTCCAACTGTCATTCTTCTTTGTGCACGCTTTCTTTTCCACTTCGTCCTGCTGCCAACAACCATCAAACCTGATATGAATAAATTCTCATTTCTAGTTTCTTCAACAACTATATTAGCACCTTTATGTTCCATATCACACAATTTTGCATAACGATCTTTCTCAAGATGACCAAATTTGTGACAATAATAACACTGTGGTCCTTGTATTTCTCTATATTCATCTCTTCCCCTTCCTCTTCCATGAGATCTTCTCTGCTTCTTCCTCCAAATTGACGTGGACTTCTTCCTATGCCTCTTGAAGTAGATGCACTTCCTTGTGAATTCTATTGATATCTGTTCTGATTATGAAAACCTTGATTATGAAACTATCCTTTGTTTCTTCCTCGTCCTCTATACTTTGTAGAGAAAGTATTTTCCATGTGTTCACTTAAAGAATTTTCTTCAACAATTAATAAATAACCACTTAATTCATCAATTCTCATTACATTGAGATCTTTAGAAACCATGATACTGGTGGTGACGATTTCAAATTTCAACACAAGACTCCTTAAAATCTTCTCAATCATCCTTTTCTCTAGAACTTCTTCAGCCAACGTCCTCATTTGATCAATACGATATTGTATCTTGGTGATATGATCATTCATAGATTCATTACTTTGCATCTTAGCATTTTCAAACTTACAACTTAATGCTTGTAATTTAGTGACTATTGTTACTTCATATGTGTTTTTTAATATTCTCCATGCTTGTTTAGAAGATTGTGCTACATTGGTTCTTGGAAAAATTGATTCAACTATGATGCCTAACAAAGAAAGTGCTTCATAATCCCTCTTTATGAGTTCCTTTAAATTTTTCTTTTCTGTAGCATCCATAGCTTTGTATTCTTCATCGGAAGGCATACCATAGCCATCAATTACAAATTCTCATAAGTCTTTTCTAATAAAAAATGGTTGCATTATTTTGCTCCAATAAAAATAGTTAGTGCTTGTGAGTTTGGGAAGCACAATATTGCATGCATTCATTGGAAATGAGCAAGAAAATATGTCAAATCAACACTTGTTGTCTCACTTCAACCTGGGATGAAAACAATCGTCCCAAAAATAGGACTCAACCACCACCAAATAAATCTTTTCTTATTAAATTTGAGAGTACAAAAAGATGTACCTCAACACAATTCCAATAAGAGATAAACCATTTTACACAATTTAAGATTCTCCACTAAAGTTCTCTCTTAAGAAGAGGGGAAAGGTATTATTATCCTTAAAGACTCTCAATTCTTTCAAAGGTTACAATCAAATCTCCTACAATACATTCTCTCTTGATGATTCTTTCTCTTAATGAAAGATGAAAAGGTGATATAACCTTTTCATATTGTCTTTGTATGAAACAAAAACTTTTACAAAGAAAAAAAATTCTAGTTCTCACAAAAATGTATACTAAATAAATTGTATATCAATCACCTTTGAAAAGAACAACCACACCTTCATATTAAGAGTGTACGCCATCGATTCCTTTGTTGACCTCCACAGAAAATGTTGTCCTAAAAATTGTAACCGTACACTGCAGTCTCATTTATTTCTCTCGTTAAACTATTGGTTTCATTTATTGACAGTGTGTTTTTTAAATAGATGCCAATGGGAAACAAGTTGTTTGGGCTCTCCGTAAGCTCTGTGGACTAATAACATTTGCATACGATTATGTGCACTGACAAATACTAGCAACCACACCAGTCCACACCTCTTTGCCCGTGCAGGTTAGAGTCCATTTTTATTTTTCACTAAGGGTTTTATGCAACTCTGAATTACATATGTGTTATGTAACAACAAAAGAGAAGGGCTTATGGTTGTAAAAGATAATTGAAAACATTGCAATGCAGACTAGATCTATGGCCTAACCTATATGTTTTTTTTTACTTTTCTTTTCAAATTAAAATGACATGAAATGCAATGCAAGAAACCTACATGTATAAACAACCACTAAAATGCAAAACTACATTGTGTTTTCAAAGACAAATAGAGAGCCAAACCCCCAAAAAATATCTTGAAGGAAATGTACTAAAACCCCCAAGGGGGTTTGCTCCCCAATCATTTGGATTTTAGAGGGTTTTTAAGAAAGTCAATAAACTGATAGCTAATTGGGCATCTACATGCCTTGAATAGCAATCTAATAAACACACAAAAGCACAAAAAACTGGAAAAAACCAAAATTTTATCCCTTGCAGAGAGTTACCTCAGGAAGTGTGTTGGCCCATGTAAAAACTAGGTGTGCTTCTTGCGTTGGTCAACCTTGAAACATGGTTTGGAAAGTGTGTTGGTAAACACACATGTTGACCCATGTTAGTGAGTTGGTCCCAAGGATCTTTGCTACACCTGTGGCCTCATCTCTATGCGATTCCTAAGTGGTTTTTGATTCCTATTACCTGCAAACATGCACATAAAGATACAAGAGGTAAAAAAAAACCTAAAACTCATAAAAAAAAAAAAAAAACTGAAAAATC
>CBVK0104271920.1:0-31629 GCA_900067695.1 Picea abies
GTAAAAGGGTGGATTTCTACACTTGCTAATTTTAGTTTTAGTTAAAATGGGAAAAGAGGGAAATTTAAAAGAAATAGGAAACTAAGGGAAAAAGGGAAAACATAAAGAAAAGGGGAAATGTAAGGAAAAATCTAAATGACTAACTTAGTAAGGAATCTTGTCTTAAGGACTTTCTAATTAGGAACTCAACTAGGAATTTAGTAAAGGCGTTAGTCATTTAAATGTGTAAGGGAATATGGGGACACCGAGGAGAGTTTTTAGGAATGTTTTTTGGTGGGAGAGAGAAATAGGGGTAATTAAATAATTAATGAAATTAATTTTTGGTGCAACTAGGGGGATGGGTGACATTTGTACGAGGGATTTTTTTTCTGAATTCAAATAATGAAAATTAAATTAAATGGGAATTTGGGAAAAAAATCACTTAGAAACCCGATAAAAATGATGGAGGAGGAGGATTATGCGGATGATAATTTATCTGTAACGTTACGCTGCAAATTTATTTTCTTGACTGACTTATCTTCTGGGAGTTGGAATACCCAGCTCGTGTAATGAGTGGTAGCTCGACCTTGTGAGGTGAGATGGTTTCTATCTATTCTTTGGTTTAGTGTGTGTGGCCCCTTTGCGGCTCAGGGGTCTTAGGGGGAAGAAGAGTACTCCTAGCATTGGATGGGAGGTACCAGTGAAGTCAGATCAGTCGACAAGTGGGAGATGGAAGGAACACGTGGGACAACAAATCGGAGTTGTCACCTTGGGCTACGGTATGCCTGCATTTATTTTGAATGGTAGATAAATATTGTTCTTATACTTTCATTTTTGTACTTTTAATTGTGTGAATAAAAGTGTTTTACTAATTTTTTTTAATCGAGAACTTAAACTGATCATAGCTTTACGCTCGCTGCTTGAATTGATTTCCTTGGAAACCTGATCCATGATTGCTATGACTATTTTGTTTTGTTTAATTTTTTATTATGAAGAGATTGTGCCTTATATTCCGTCCTTATCCCTAGATCATCAGTGCATGCTTGAGTAATCGGCTAGGAGCGGAATCGACAATCATCACTTCAGTGTTTATAGACCTATAGATTCTAATAAATTGCTTTTATGTTCATGGATGATGAGTGAAGGATAGTTTTTCCAAACTTTCTACCCCTGTTGATTGTTCCTGACTGAATGATTGTCTTGTGCCCTCTTGCAATTGAATACCTATGCATATTGCTATCTTTTCTCTCTATGAATAACTTATTGCTCTCTGCATTTTAAATCATATATGGACCGCGTTGTTGTCCACTTGAATGACAACATCATTTAATTTTATTGCTTTGCATTTCACAATGATTTGTAGTTGCTTTTAATGTGCAATGGTGATGTTTGTTACTATGTAATGGTTGAAATTTATTACTTTTATTACTGCAATTTTAACTTTTGACTGCAATTTATTATATCTGGACAGTGATCCCTTCTCTGTTGAATTCAACCCCCCCACCCTTAACATTTGTGACAACGTTCTAATAACTAGACTGCATGTTTTCCTTGACTAAGAATGATAATGATATAACTTGTCTATGTTTTCTTCCAAGACTATGTCTATGTCGTATTACTTACCACTGTGAAACATTACTCTGTGATTTTTATTGCTTACTCTTGTTAACCTCTGCTTGTTGATCATCATTACCCTAGCATTTGAGGGCAGAAATATATGTGTTCTTCTACCACAATTTTCTCCTAGCACAATTCAGCTTTCAACTCAGTTGTATGGGCATTTTACCCAACATCCAACTCGATTTTACTTGGCGATATAAAACTGCAATTTTATATTTATCTTATTACACAACCACTTCATTTATTACCATGCAGTTTCATGGATTTATATGATAGCATTAACATTTTTATCTACGATTTTATGTGTGTGCCTGTGTTTTGTTTGGACAAGTTTGTGCCCACTTAATATAGAGGGTGCGAATTTGTTGTGCATTGAACACAATGTTGCTTGTGTGCTTGTGTTTGTTTTAAGAAGTTTGCGTTCACTTTAATGACCAGACTGTGATTATTAGTAGTATTGACTATGGATTTACATTCCTTTTGTCTAAGAATTGAGTCTTTAATAGCCTATGATTTTACCTCTTTAATGACAGTGAAATTCATGGTGTACCTGCATTTTTATCCATCTATTGGTTGTTATTTTAACCTGTTATTTACTGTGAATTTACCCTTGTATTGTCTTCGATTTCTTATAACAAACACAACAAAATTGTTATATTAAAACACAACAAATTGATTGATAAAGCACAGACAATGAATGTAATGATTCTTGATAGTGATTCCAATTACTATTGACTTCTATAGTGTGATTGCTTTAGACTCCAAACTTACCATTCCTAGATTGTGAATTTATTACATTTATGATTGTGTTAACTGCTATTATTTTTATATCCGTGTTGTTAGTTGATTATATATCTGCGGATTATGTTTATGACAATGTTTCCTTTTAGGGGCAGAGATATATGTGATTGTTAAATTGATAGTGTTCAAAGTTAATGTTTACTATTTAAAGTTAATGATTACTTGAGATTATTAATTAAATAATGTTTAAAGTTAACGTTTAATATTTAAAATGAATTCTTACATGAGATTCTTAAATAATTAATGTTAAATTTAATGTTTAATACTTAAAGTTAATGATTTGTTTTTATTGTTAAATCGATATTTGTTGCACTGAGACAAATATAGTTACAATGGAATTGTGAATATAGGCACAATAAAATTTTTGATTTGGATTTAGTTAGATTGAACTATTGTTGAATATAGTTCTAACATTTGAAATTGGAATTGGTTACAATGAACTGTTGTTGAATAAAAATTTTAATATGTAAAGATTGAGGTGGGCAAGGGGTCACAAGAGAATAACTAATACATACAAGAGAATATACTTCTCACTATGTGAACATGGTGTAATTCATCATCATGCTCCTCATTACACTAGTGTTATTAATGATCATGTTAAGTGCTTATACTAATTCTCCTTTGCAGTGCAAACCAAAACAAGTAGTTATCCCATCAATGGTAAAGAAGGATCAGTTTACAGAATGCATGACTTATGTGGTTCTAGGAATATAATGAGAAGTATGACTATTATAGTATTCTAATCTCCTTGTGTCATAGTCATCTTGTTGACTTGTCGATTGGGGGCTAGGGTTAGTCGTCAGGTGTTTAGATCTAAGTATATTTGATATCCTAGCGCGTTGAATTTAGCTTGTGTTGAGGGTCCAATTATGATGTTGCGCCATGGCTGATTTCATACCTATCACATGGTGACTACATGATTCCTGATGAGGGGATCATTGCGCAACCTAATGGATAGAGGCTAATGATAACTTGGACGGATTATGTGCTTCCTGTTGTGGGTGTTTTTCATTGTAGTTGTTGTTGGTGTTTGGGTTGTAATGCCTTCATGAATTTGGTTTGTGTAGTTGTTGTTGGTGTTTGGGTTGTAATGCCTTCATGAATTTGGTTTGTACACCCTAGAGGTTATAGTACTAGTTTTCGATGTCGTTGTGTTAGGATTGTGGATGTTTTCTTTAGCTTGTAGGCATTTTCTTGTTTGTGTCAGGAAGGTAGTCATTTCCTTCTTTGATTTACGCATATTTCTCCTAGTTGCTTGTTGTGTTAGTGCGTTGAGTTGTTTTTGTCTATTTCCTGATCTATGTGTGTGTGATCATCATTAGGTTGTGTGGTCCAACTGTTGTCTTCGTTACCTTCCTTCTTTGAAAAAAAAAAAAAAAATTGCACTTTTTATAGTATTCTAATCTCCTTGTGTCATAGTCATCTTGTTGACTTGTCGATTGGGGGCTAGGGTTAGTCGTTAGGTGTTTAGATAGTTAAATTGATCTCCTCGAGCGTCAAATTCATCTTGTGTTGAGGTTCCAATTATGTTTTTGCACCATGGTTTTTGTCACACCTATCACATGGCGACGACATGATTCCTGATGAGGTGATCATTATGCACCCAAATGAATATAGGCAAATGATAACTTGGCCAGAGTCTGTGTTACCCATTGTGGGCGGTTGTTCATTTTAGTTGTTGTTGGTGTTTGGGTTGTAATGCCTTGATGCGTTTAGTTTGCGCACCATAGAGGCTCTAGTACTAGTCATTGATGCCGTTCTGTCAGGATTTTGGATGTTTTCCTTAGATTGTAGGCATTGTCATGTTTGTGTTGAGCGGGTACACGTTTCCTTCTTTGGTTTATGGATTTTTTGCCTAGTTGCTCATTGTGCTAGTGCATTGAGTCATGGTTTTCTGTTGACTGATGTGCATGTGTGTGTTCATCGTCGGGTTGGGTGGTCCAACTGTTGTCATTGTTTCCTTCTTTACAAAAATAAAAGTAAAAATAAAAATTGCACTTTTTTCTTCGCTTGTAGTCGTAACGATTGGGGTTCTTACATTGAGAAAGGTCAGATATTATCCTATAATCTTACCATGTAGAAATATACAAATACATGAGCATGCAACATGATAATTGAATAATGTAATCTTTTTATCCATTCTAGTAATTGTGCCACCAGAGAAACCATCTAAATCCAAATAGTAGAAATCCTAGCCACACTAGATATTCTTTAGGTCAAGGAAAAAAGGGTCTCCTTTCCCCATATTCTTTTGAGTCATAATTACATCAATATTTTCCAAATTTACCAACCATTTGAGGGAGAGTCTTTTAGCCTACTCCCCTATGAATGACATATTAATAGATAATTTATTCCTAGAGGAACCACCTTAAGGGTAGTTCCTTCTATTAGAACCCATGAAATGAGTATTTTTTTACCATGGTGAACCTCTGCAGCTACTTTATATTGAGCCTATTTGAGTTTCAAATTGTACCACCTCAAATGTACAGGAAAACATGTCTCCAGAAATATAGCTACTAATGGCTTCTGCTAATTAATAGTTTATAGAACAATCTACATATGTGAACAAGAAAAAAACATTTTCTTTATTGGGTTTATATTATGTATACATGAGAGGGAGAGGAAAGATAATAACTTTTATTCTATCATGTATACATGAGAGGGAGAGGAAAGATAATAACTTTTATTCTATCTACTCGACTATCAGGTTCACTTTGTGGGTAGATAGCTTTTCCATCAACCTGTTTTTATTTCCACCTTGTGGTTCAATTCCTTTCAGTTCTAACTCCTCCTTTGAAATGTTGATTCATTTATTGAATTTTAGATTCTTTTTATTGTTATCCTTAAGTTAAACCAAGGGGTTTTTCTCCTTTCTTTACCATTCAAACTTCATTGCCTCTCTTGCTAATTCATGGGTTCAACATATTTTATCAGTTTGAGCCTTGTTTTCTTTTAATTATTTGAATCCATTTATTAGTTGTTTCATTAACTTTGTATTCATGTAAGTTTATTTCATGTTATTGAAAAAAACATGATGCACATGGGTTGACTTTTAACAATAGATCAATAATCTCATCTAAATAATTAATGTTTTATATTTT
The DNA here is from genome assembly GCA_900067695.1 of Picea abies. NCBI lineage: Eukaryota > Viridiplantae > Streptophyta > Pinopsida > Pinales > Pinaceae > Picea > Picea abies. The sequence continues at coordinate 5,502 of CBVK0104271920.1, forward strand.
TACTTAAAATGGGATATACTTTATTTTTTTCCATTTTACTAAGTTTGAGCATTTGTGCATTATCTAGGTGTTAGTAGTTTGGATGTCAAAATTGGGACTAATATCCAAATGAGGACCTAGTTGTACATGAGTTCTAGGACATAGTAATTGATTCAAGTAATAAAGATTGATTGCAAGAATTAGGCCAAGGTTACACCAAATTTTGAGAAAGAGGCCCTAATTTAGCAATTGGGGATGATCACAAAATCAGGCAAAGGAAAAAGAGAATGAGTGAAAAGGGCGACCAATTTTAGTAGTTGGGGACAATAATTGGGATTACAAAATTTTTTGGCATGACTTGATCAAATTCACAAGGCTTAAAGAAAAACTAAAAAGAGCTCACATAGAAGGGGAAATTTTGAAGAGTATGAATAGATTGAAAGTAGTGCTCAATTGGATTTCGAGATAAATCCAAAAATTGGGACCCATAATTACAACATTTGTAGGAGGAATACTTCAATTTGATGACAATGATTGATTTCAAAATTAGGTTGATAAAGATTCTGAGTGAAATTTTAGAGTTTGAAATAAGTTTTGAAAGTTCAAAAACTTAGTTCAAAGTTCAAAAACTTAGATCAAGAAACGAAATACTTGGACTAAATGGGGGAGCATCAACATCATCGCTACCTCATATAGAAGATCCAGCTAGACCAAAGAAGTAAAGTGCGCATGTAAGCACAATAATGGAGTTCTTAAGGATTTTTGTAGAACTAATAAAGAATAGAACTACACTAAGTATGTTATATAACATGATTAATCAATGCAGAAAAGGAAGGGACACCCCTAACACACAAAGAATGGTAAACCAAGTACTGCGCAGGAAGAGAACCAACAAAGAATTGAGGTTCAATGTGTAGATTGGAGAGTACAATATGGATAATGTTATTTTGGACTTAGGATCTGATGTGAATGTGATACCTAAGTAGACATGGGAGATGATGGGAGAACCTGAGCTAGTATGGACCCCTTTTAAATTAAGGCTCACAAATCAACATAAGATAATCTTGATTGGGAGACTCACAAGAGTACCTATGAACATAGATGGTATGCATAACATGGAAAACTTTGAAGTTATTGAGATAGTAGATGATAGTAAACCATATCCAACACTCATGGGATTGGAATGGGTGTTCGTTAACCAAGAAATTATTAACCTGAAAAGGAGAGATGATATTCGAGGTTGGAAATCTAAAAGTCATTGCACCTTTAGACCCATCAAAATGAAAGTGATATACAGATCCAACAAGAGGGAATGATTTTGACCACTTATAGAATATGATTGTGTGTATGGGGGATTATGTTGATACAATAACGGATGGCGTGATGATTTGGAGAAGTATTATTTCATGCGCATCAGATTAAAAATCTGGTATAGAAAATTAGCAGCAGAGGATGCATGAAGTGTCAACTAGACGATGTGCATGGATAAACTGATATTTGTACTAGATTGGAATGGAGCTATGTGACCCACCTAGTTATGATGGATAACTGAGATTTCAATATTTATAGAATAATTTGAGTTAGAGGTACCTAAACAACAAAGGTTGTTATATATGGACATTCTATTAAAATAAACTATAGCTATATGGTGGGTTGCATAAAAAAAGGGAATGAAAGTCTGGGAACAATGTAGTACACTAATGCGGATAATATTTGGCCCTAAGGAAGAAGAAACTATGGAGAAATACACAGGAGAAAGTGACCCAGTAGGTCACGTGGAAATTTGTAGGGATTTATGGTTCTCAATATTCTAAATAGAGTGGATGCACATATTTAGACACATGTTGGATACCATACCAAAGAATTGGAGATGCGTAGGGAGACAACAAGTTGGAAATAATTATTCTGAAGATTGGAATTCACATTCTTTTTTAAACATGAGTCTCCTTCCATAAAGGAATCACTATATGACATTCGAGAAAATATATTCTCAGAGGTAGAGATGATGGAAGTAGAACCCATAGGAAATTCCCATCAAGACAAGATAATCGTCCAAAAGCTATTGCAATTCTATATTATGATGAAGGAAGAATATGAGGATGAGGATCCTAGGAATGTAAAAAGACATGAGACAGAAGGAATAAGAGAAATAGAAAGAAAAAATATTGCATCCATTGTTTACAAATAGTCTATCAAGATGAAGAAGGTAAAAATTGGGACAATGGAGAACCCTAAGTTCATGCAGATAGGATATTATTGGAATGATGAAAAAATTTAGAAGGTTGTAGAATTATTGTGAGAATATCAATATTTATTTCCAGCCACGTTCTTAGAGATGAACGAGATAGAGGGGGACTTAGGCAAGATGAATATCCCACTAAATCTTCAAGCTAATCCAATACGACAAAGACCTTACATGTTAAACCTGAGGTATAAGGAAAAGGTCATGGATGAAATAGAGAGGATGCAAGATGAAAGTATCATTGAACTAGTCGAAGAATCCAAGTGGATTATCCCAATGGTGGTGCAGGACAGGAATACATGAATGATTATAATATGTGTGGACCCAAGGATGTTGAAAGACGCATACTTACATGATCCATTCCCAACACCATTCACATATGAAGTAATGGAGAACGTAGGAGGTCAAGAAACTTATTGATTTACAGATGGATTCTTTGGGTACCATAAGATAAGAATTGAGCAGGAAGAAAGTGTGCAGAAGAAAGGGCGTATAATAAAGGAAGCACGCAGGACAAAGACAACACACAAACAAAAGAATAAAGAAAGAGAGAAAGAGGAGAAAGTGAAAAGAACGACAATACACCTATCCTGAAATAAAAGAACAACATAAAATTTGTATAAAGGGAGAAAAACAAAAGAAAGAAAACAACCAAGTAACTAAAGTTGGCCATGCCATGCACTATAATGGGATATTTTGGGATAGATAGAATAGGGATTTAATCCCTCGATTTTGGGTATAAATATGTAATGGGAGGGGTGAGAATGGGTCTATCTGAAGAGAGAGAGGTTGAACAGTGATGTTGAAATTATGAAAGATTCATAAATGTAATAAATTGATAAGATGAATAAAGAAAGAGTTTCAAGAGAATCTTGTATCTTGTGTTATTTACTTGTCTATGTGTGTTTATGAATGATGCTTTGAAAAATAGTTTTAGTTTATGGATTGGTTATTCTTCAATATTCACAAATGACTGTGATAATATATGTAATAATTGATAACATACATAAGCTAAACGAAGGAACATTGACTTGGGTATCTTTCTCCCTTTCCCTAACTACTGCAGAAGTTTGGTTCTTGCAGCCCAAATAGATACATTGGTTGAGACTTCATCTACGCACTTAGGTGATTCTGAAAGGTACAATCCATTGTGGTTTTGATGGTCATAGTTAACCTGGACCTTTAGTGTTACAACCTATGCATGGGTCATTTTAAGACAAGAAATCGTTTCATTGATTAGACCGATACATTGTGACTAAGGGGAAGTTTTGGAGGCCAACTAAGAATGATATTAAAAACTGGTCGGAACGAAAAGAACGAGAATTCATCGAACAAGAAAACAAGAACCCTCATATGAGTGATAAGCTATTGAAGGAAAGGTATGTGTTCACATATATGTATCAAAGTTTCTTTGGTGAATTTCCAAAAATTCTGGCCAAGTGGCTTGAGAGGTTGATAGAGAAGACATGAAGGTTTAGTGCTACAACACTGAAGAGTTGGACTCCTAAATTGGTAACACAAATGAATTTGGTAACTAAGTCAACTACTTGAGAAATTGATTTTTTGTCAGATAGTATACTAGGGGGTTATGTTACAGAATTTGCAATCGATTTCATTCACTCACACAATGTTGCAGAAAAAGATTTTTTCAAAGGCCCATGCTAGACATTCCTACAATCATTGAATGCATGGATAAAAATGTTTTTATGTGAAAAACACATGATGATAATGAATTCTAATAGGTAAAAGGGATTTGTGCACATAGGGCAAGTCAAAGGATGATATGGGATCATCTGAGAGAAGGAAGCAATGAAGAAAGAAAGAAGGGACTGAGGATACAAGAAGTCTACCATAGGAAGAATTTTATTTTGGATAGTTGTGTGGGGGAAGAAGGTACAAGAGGAAAAACACTTTGGCTAGGAGATAAGAGAAACATATTGAACCAAAGGAAATAGAACCTTACACACTATTCCAAATCGTTGACATACCATATATAGAAGGAGAACAAAGGTGGTTTCAGTCTAGTCCTGTAATAGAAGAGCTAGTAATCCATACTCACACGTGATCTTGTGTTGAATCTAGAACCACATGTGCATCACCAAAATTAGAGATAACATTTGAATACTTGTCAAAATCCACCATAATTAGTCGAGGAGTATAGAGTAGAAGTAGTCAAAATAGTGGGAGCAGTGCATAGAGTTAAACTCAAAATACAAGTCCAACAACATCACCAAGAGGAGGGACTACACAAGACAACATGGATGGAGTATATAATACTCTTAGAATTCCTAAATTCAAGAGAGTGGTGTAAGAGGATCTAGAACAAGACTTGTTTGTGTAAGAAATAATTTGGTATTCCAAAAACAGACATGATGATACCATAAAAATTCCAAAGTTAGCAACAACATTTAGAGGTTGTGCACTAGTATGGTATATGAAGTTACAAAGAACTATGCCTACAAGACGGATGCGGACCTTGGTAGAGATAAAGAAATCACTATTAATGGAGTTAAAAAATCCAAAATCAGAATCGCACTACATCACCGAGATAAAAGAGATAAATCAGGTACAAACATAGTCCATGTGGGATTTCAATCAACGCTTTAAGGATGTGATGGGGAGATTGAATTTCCATATCCTAGATCAATAACATAAAGAGCATTTTATTTCTAGACTTCCACCACACATTCAAAGGCCCCTGATTAAATAGAAGGTTATGTCACATCTCAAGGCATTGGATATTGAAACGAAACTAGAGGCATCTATGACAGGAGATAATGGAGGGATGAAACAGGTTCAAACATAGTTTGTTGCATTGACAATTCAAATGGTTGAGCTTAACAAAGGAAGGGAGAAACAATAACAATTTTTTTGTACCAAATGCAGGACAAAGGGCCATCACAATGATAAAATCACAATATTTGTACAATATTTAGTAGTTCGAGTGCCAAATCCACTACCACAGGGGGGGATACTGTGAAATATGTAAGAAATGGGGGCATCAACCCACTCAGTTTCCATTAATATAGAAGTATTAGAGAATACCCAAGAACTTATTTTGCAATTTTTGGAAGTTATTAGGAAATGAAGAGAAGGATTGTCGCGCATTCAAACTACTAAGGGAGCACACATTAGATATGTATAGGATCGAAGAAGAGAACACATATGCAAAGGGATGAAGTGCACAATATAACAATCAGAGAGGGTTCAATCATGGGAGAAAAGGAAACATTAATAGAGGTTTTGGTAGAGGGAATTTTGGTAGCGGAGGATGCATATTGATTATTTGTTATAACTATAATCATCTTGAACACTTGGCCCACAATTTCCAGAATCCATGTATGTCAAGCACTTATTTCATAGCACTGGATTATGAGACAGAGGACTGTCCCTAACTATTTATGAAATGGAAATCCAGATAAAAACCAAATCATAGCTTGAATATGAATGTTCAGATGATATCAGCCAAAATATGTAGTGAAAGACCAAAATAACAGTCATTATACGTGGAGGAGCTAGAGTAGGCATTGATATGGAAACTCAAGGAAACCAGAAAGAGTAGTGGATAAGGAAGTAGACATGGCCTATACCATGATTCGATCCACAACAGGAGAAAGAGATGTATGAAATATCAAGAAAGGAAATATTTGGACCGAATGGGGGAGCATCAACATCATTGCTATCATATATATAAGATCTAGCAGGACCAGAGAAGTAAAGTGCGCAAGTAAGTACACTAATGGAGTTCATAAGGAGTTTTGTATAAATAATGATGGATAGAATTGTGCTAAGTATGTTATATAACATTATTGATCATTGCACAAATGGAAGGGACACCCTTGTCGCAAAAATAATGGTAAACCAGGTACTGCGTAGGAAGAGAACCAACAGAGAATTCAGGTTCAATGCACATATTGGAGAGTACGATGTGGATAATGTTATTTTAGAAATAGGATATGATGTGAATGTGACACCTAAGTAGAAATGGGAGATTATGAGATAACCTAATCTAGTATGGTGCCATTTTCATTTAGTGCTCCTGAATCAACATAAGATAGTCCCGATTGGGTGACTAACAGGAGTACCTATGAAGATAGATGGAGTGTGTAACATGGAAAAATTTGAAGTTTTTGAGATAGTAGATGATATTAAATTGTATCCATAACTGATGGATTGGAATGGGTGGTATTTAACCAGGAAACTATTAACTTGAAAAAGAGAGCGACGATATTCAAGGTTGGGAATCTGAAATTCATTGTACCTTTGGGCCCATTAGAAGGAAAGTGACATATAGAGACAACAAGAGGGAAGGAAATTGACCACTTGTAAAATATGAGTGTGTGTATGGGGGATTATGTTGATCCAATAATGGATGGCGCGGAAAGTGACATATAGAGACAACAAGAGGGAAGGAAATTGACCACTTGTAAAATATGAGTGTGTGTATGGGGGATTATGTTGATCCAATAATGGATGGCGCGTTGATTTGGAGAAGTATTATTTCATGTGCATCAGATTATAAATCTGATATAAAAAATTAGCAGCAGAGGCTGCATGAGGTGTCAAATAAACGATGTGCATGGATAAACCGATATTGGCATTGGGTTTGAATGGAGCTATGTGACCCACCAAGTTATAATGGAATAACTAAGCTTGGAATATTTATAAAATAATTTGAGTTATAGGTACCCAAACAACAGATATTGTTAGCTATGGACATTTTATTAAAAACAACTCTAACTAGATGGTGGGATGCACAAAAAAAGGGAATGAAAGACTGGGAACAATGCATTACACTAATGTGGATATGATTTTTCCCCGAGGAAGAAGCAAATACACAAAAATACACAGGAGAAATCGAACTAGCAAGTCACGTGGAAAGTTGTAGGGGTTTATGGTGCTCGGTATCCTAAATAGAGTGGATGCACATATTCATACACACGTTGGATACCATACCAAATAATTGGAGATGCATAGGGAGAAAACAAGTTGGTCTCTAAATATTTGAATTCATGCTCAATTTTGAACATGAGTCTCCTTCTGTATAGGAATAACTATAGGACATTTGAACAAATATCATATCGGAGGTAGAAATGATGGAAGTAGAACTCATAAGAAGAGAACATCAAGCCAAGCTAATCATCCATAATCTATTGGAATGCTATATTGTGACGAAGGAAGAATATGAGGATGAGGATCCCAAGAATGTAAAAATACCTAAGACAAAATGAACACGAGCGTCTTAAGGAAAACAACTTTCATGCATTGTGTACACACAACCTATCAATATGAAGAGGTTTAGCATTGGGACAATGGAGAACCCTAAGTTCAAGCATATAGGATATTATTGGAATGATGAAACAATTTAGAAGGTTGTAGAATTATTGTGAGAATATCATGATTTATTTCCAACCACATTCTCATAGATGAAGGGGATAGAGGGGGACTTAGGCAAGATGAAGATCCCAATAAAACTTGGAGCTAATCCAATATGACAAATACCTTACAGGATAAACCAGAGGTATAAGGAGAAGGTCAAGGATGAAATAGAGAGAATGAAATATGAAAGTATTATTGAGCTAGTTGAATAATCTGAGTGGATTATCCCAATGGTGGTGCATGAAAAGAAGACAAGACGAATTAGAATCTGTGTGGACCTAAGGATGTTGAATGATGCATACTTACATGATCCATTCCCAACACGATTCATAGATGAAGTAATGGAGAACTTAATAGGTCAATAAACTTAATCATTTACAGATGGATTCTCTGGGTACCATAAGATAATAATTGCACAAGAATATAGACACAAAACCAATTTTGTGACGGATTGGGGTACTTATCAATATACGATGATGCCATTTGGATTAAAGAATTACACTGCGGTGTTTTCTAGAGTAGTAGTGGCAACATTCAAGGAGTTCATCCATAAATTTCTATAAGTTTACTTGGATAATTGGACAGTTTTTAGTTTACTTCAATATCATATAGTAGTTTGTCAACTCATGTTAGATCGATGCAAATAGTGTCAAATTTAATTGAACTTAAAGAAGTGTATATTTTGCACACCATTTGGAATTCTTCTAGGACATGTAGTATGCTAACATGGACTATTTCTTGATCTAACAAATATCATAGTAATTATGGTCTTGGAACCTGTGACATCAGTAACAAAACTAAGAGAAAATTTGGGTCATACATTTTATTACTGGAAATTTATCAAAGGATATGCATATATTACAACACCCATGGAAAAGCTACTAAAGAAGGAAGCTAAGTTTCAACAGAATGAGGACTACCATAAGGGGATGGACACTTTGAAACAAAAACTGGTAACCACACTCATTTTTATCTTTCCATGGTGGAACAAGGAGTTCCATGAACATGTAGATTCATCATCCATAGCGTTGAACATAGTACTTTCACAAGCTGACGAAGGGGACATCGATCAGACAATAGTGTTTTTTAGTAGGAAATTGTCTACATATGAAAAGAATTATACCACTATAGAGCGGAAAGGATTGGAAATGGTTTATGTGCTACAAAAGTGGATGCACTACTTATTTGGGTCCCACTTCAATATGTATACATACCATTTTTCCTAAAAGAACTTAGTCAACAAGCCCACATCAGGAAGAATAAGATGAATATGAATGTTATTATTTCAGGAATATGACTTTGAGGTCATAGTAAAACAAGGAAATATGAATGCAGGACACTAGATCATGTCTCATGCATATTGACATGAGAGGATGTAGGTAATATAGATGATATGAATACAGGACTAGATCATCTCTCACGCATATTGACATGAGAGGATCCAGGTAATCTAGATGATAATTTCACACATGCATAGTTTTTTGCAATAAGGATGGTAGATGATAAATTTCCGAACATTGTGGAATTTCTAAGTACATGCATGGCCCCATGTAACAACCCTCTCATGATGACGACCCAACTCAAGTAACTCGTGGAATCTCAAGGTCACAAACCTGCACACTCAATCAACTGAGTCAATAGCACCCGTATACATGAATAGTAATGCATCAATCATCTGTCAATCATATCATAATCAGATATATAAGGTCCAACATCAAAAAGGATCCAGATCACTTGCGAGCAAGTGTCCTCAAAGAATAGTGTCCTCAGTGTGCCAGAGCGGGATGTTACACCCCATCCGAGATGAAAGTTTCACTGAATAAATAATTGGGGGCGAAAGAAGAAGATTATCAATTGATTGCAAGGAACTTGTATAAGTTAGGGGAAGATAGAATATTCACGTGTTGTGTACAGGAACATGAAAGGTTGATGATATTAGAGGAAGAACACAATAGAAATTTTGGAGGACATTACATAGGAAAATCAATGACATAAAACATTTTATGTGCAAGGCTTTGGTGGCCTACACTACACAAAGATGTGAAGGAGTATTTTCATTCTTGCAATGGATGTGAAAGAGTGGGAAAACCATCCATGCGAGACGAAATTTTATTAAAACCAAAAGTTACCGTACAAGGATTCGATAAGTGGGCCATTGACTTTGTACCTCTAATCAAACCTCAAGGAAGGAGATCAAGGGAAAGATGTATCACCATTGCAATAGAGTACTTGACCAAGTGGGAGGAAGTAGCACTAGTTAATGGTTGCACTACAAAGATTGCTACATGGTTTTTATTTGAGAATGTAGTCACAAGGTTTGGATGTCTGTGCATATTATTTAGTGATCAAGGTACACATTTTCTGAACAAAACAATTGCAACATTGACGAAATATTTTTATATTCCTCATAAAAAGTGTACACCATATCACGCTTAGGACAATGGAATAATGGGAGATTTTAATAAGATCTTGGATAATTATTTGAAAAATATATATAATTTACGGAGATATGTTGGGACTTATGCATCCTTCTAGTACTATGGGCATACATAACTACAAGTAAGAAGTTGACAGGGAAGACATCATTCTAGTTGATCTATGGACATGAAGCAGTGATGTTGATTGAGTTCATTCTACCTAGCTAATGCACTACAAAAATCACTAAGCTCTCTGATACTCATGCAATAGAGAAGATATTGGAACAACTAGTTCAACTTAAGGAACAATTGTTTATTGGAGGGTTTCATCAGCAGGTACAAAAAACTAGAGAGAAGGAATGCCATGATCGCCACATTAAACCAAAGAAATTTCAAGTCAACTATTTGGTAATACTCTATGACATCAAGTATCTTCCGCATCCAAAGAAGTTACTCATGCACTGGTTAGGTCTCTATGTGATCCAATAGATAACCAACACAGGTGTTGTGTGGTTAGAAACCTTTGATGGACAAATCTTGGAAGGAATGGTCAACAAAATTTTACTGAAACTCTATAGAGATAGTTGACTATCTGAGCAGTAATATGGATTGTGCCAAAATCCTTGTATTGTATTAATTCTACCATGGTATCAAGAAAAACAATAAAAACCAAATAAAAAGTAGAATAAGGATAGAAAAGAAATAAAAATTAGCGATAGGAAAAGAAAAAGAGTGTTTAAATACAAAGGTATCATAACTTGTGTAGTTGAGCTGATCATCACACACGATGATAAAACTATGAAAAGTTCAAAGATATGATACAAACATGCCTAACTACGAAACCTACAACTGAAACAATGAAGAACTATTGTTTCGGTTGGTAATGACAAAGACCGTTAAAAGTAGTCAAGCACTAAATGACTATTGGGAAGTTGACGGGATAGGTCATAAAACTATTGTATAATCATTAAATTAGGAAATCTGTCGAAAATCATGAACATATCAGGAGTACGAAAGGATAATCATAAGGAAATTTTTTCGATTAAGGATCATTTAGTTACCATGTCACCAACTATGACACCAGATTGGACAAGGTAGTTAAGGCAGGATGAGGCAAGTATTCTTAGCACAAATAAAAAATAAACCGAGAGGGAAAGAAACTCTAAGGCATTGTAGCATGCAAGAAGAAGTGAAAAAGAGTTGAATTACTAGATAAATATTAAGCAACCTGCACAGACACACAATGCTCGTCCACTAGTCTAGCATACAAAGATAATATTACCACAAAAAATGAGAGGAGTTTCCACAACAAAAAAGAAAAAATCAAAGCAGCTAGTAGATGTGCACGTTGAGGAGGTGGTCGAAACTTTTACCCTGGTGCCACCAACAATTTTTTTATCTCTAAGGAAGGATGACGCAACCCCAATAACCATACCAGTGAATTCCAAGTATCCAATACTAATAGCAACAATATCGAAGGGTGTCAGTAGTGATGAAGACATACTCTAAAAGGTGGCCAATTTGAAATTTATGGACCACGATATCATTGATATGTAGAAATTCCATGAGCTAGCCAAAGATTAGTATTTATGAACAAAGACTGACCCTGACACAAGATAAATTCATGTGGAATCCCAAGAATGGACATGAGGCTTGGAGAAAGTCGGGAAAGTTAAGTTATTCAAAATTCCACATTTAAGAAGAATTATGGAAATCAATGCATGTGGAAAGGTATTTCTCAGTTTCTTCCATTAGGGATACTTTGGCTAGATCCCCCGGTCTCAATTGATATTGTTCTAATTGCATGTATCACAAGGTTGAGAAAAGTAGGCGAATATGCATCCTTACTATTCCACAAAATGGGAGAGAGATCCCTCTCTAAGGCCACAAAAGACAAGTATGCCACATTCATAGGAAAAATGGGTTTGGATGTGAAGAGAATCAATGACAAAGAGGTCAGGTTTATAATGTAGTTTTTGTCCTTGAAACTTCTGTGAAAATTTCATAGAGACGAGGTACTAGCAATAGTCATATTAGCTACATATTAATGTAGTGAAGGCATTCATATGAACTCAACGAAATTTCTCATTAACCAATTTTTGCAGGATTGCATCGAGGCCCATGAGAAGCGCATGAAATTTCACTATGCATGGTAACTTATTCTCATTGTGATAATTGGGCAGTAGGAGCTCATATATTACCAATGTATACATGCTTCATGTCACAACCCTTTGGATGTTATGTATGACAACTTGTGGCACTCTAGCATCAAGAGTCGAAAAACTTACACCAACACAACTTTTTACACCTACTTGTAGCTCATTACGAATGTAGTAGACACAACATAATGCATTCCATAGGAATTGGTTGTTTCCTATAGGGAAGTCACACACTTTCGAGCTCGCATGAAGCATATATATGTTCACTCCAAAAAGGATACTTCGTGACAAGAGCTCCAAACTAGCTATTGGTTCACATTTAAAGATGAGAACTTAATAATCAGTGACTTGGAGGACAACTAGAAGAATCCAGTAGAAAAATGAGAGCCCTCATAAGAGGATGATGAAAAAAACAATAGTGAAGAAGAAGAGGATTCATTGAATGGCACAAACAGGACCCCTAGTCAATATAAAGTCCTTGAACTGGGACTCAAAGGAAAAAATGGTGAGCCATAATAGACAGGATGGGTGCAAGAGAAAGCTAAGGTGTAACAACAAGCTCGGTTTTATATTTTGAATGATAATGATATGGATCGGATTGGGTACCTCACATGGGATTTCCACTGAGGAAATTTTGGAGGAAGCTACACCAAAGCACAAGGACCAATAGAAGAAGGTCCAGGATCAGTTGAGACTCCTTCAACAACTCTTAGAAACAACAAGCATCAGGAAAGACCAAGGGTCATGGGATGGACCCTAACAAAACCCTTAGGGGAGAATAAAACTATACAGATTGAGGCATTTGTGCTTAAGTTTCCACTTAGTATTATTGTCTCTAAACTACCCATGGGTAGAGGAACAACAAGTAGAATTTATGTAGGAAATATAGCATAGAGGAGATGCAACACACTAAGACTTGGACAAACTAAGAGAATAAACTTCCCAAGTACAAACACAAGACGAGATATCCCTTCAAAAAAATAAGGACATTAAAGGCTGCATAGAGGAGGTTATCAAGAATAACGAGGGGAAAAAGGGAAGGGCCATTAATGCACTATATGAAAAGGAGGAAGTGGAGGCTATGGTACAAAAGATGCAAGGTGTTGTCCAAAAGATATGAAAGACAGTACCAGAAGTTCATGTGGTCTTTCAAGCCACTATGGGTCTTTCAAGCCACTATGGAGGAACAATTATCGAAAATTGGTGTTGTCATGAAGGGATTCGGGGAACAGATCTAGGATGTACAACTGAAGAGCACGTCGAGCATGCTCGCTGAGGTGTGTGAAGGTAGAATGAGGATGAAAATGAGAACAATTTCCAATATTAATGAATTATAATAAGAATGGACAAAAATATGCGAAGAAAGTGCCAAAGTGTGGGAAGAGCTCATGGACAATCCCGAGATGAAGGTTGTAGATGTCAAACTACGAGAATAAAAAGAAAATACCAATGAGGCACTATATAAGGAGACAAAATTACCAACATTTGAGAGAATGACATCCATTTTTTTCTCAATGACAAGCATATGTTGAAGTGGAGAGAGTGAGGAACAAGAAGAAGGTACTTCAACAGAGACTTGGACCCAGGCAGGAAGAAGCGGTCAAGATTATTGAATAATTGGCCACTCTACAAGGGAAGGTCAAACAAGCCATGGTGTAAATAGATAAAAAAATCACGGACTTGACTGCGTAGGCCATGTAAAATATAACAACACAGGAGGTCACAATTGTCACAAAGGTAAAGGCCTCTAAGGCTATCTTGCAACAATTCATTGCAGAGTGGAAGAATAGAAAACATGCATGAGTGGCACGAGATGAGCCAGAGAAGAGTGTTGGTTCTTTTTGGACATGAACTTTTGGATGCAATTTTGAGAGAAGAAAGGGCACAAAAGGAGGTAAGGGTGCAGAAGGAATTAAGGGCACAAAAGGAATAAAGTGCACAGAAGAAACAGTGTATAAGAACATGAACAAAAGAAAGGGAGCATAAGGAATGGAAGTGCACATGATGAATACAAAACATAGAAAGAAGAATAAAGAAAGAAAGTGAAAGAAGAAAGCACGAAGGATGACAATGTTCCTTTCCATAAATAGAAGAACAAAGAAAAAGTTGTATAAAGGGTGGAAAGCAAAAGAAAGTAAACAACTGGTTAATAAAAGTTGGCCATTCCATGCACTGTAATGTGATATTTTGGATAGATCAAATAGGGATTGAAGACCTAGATTTTGGGTATAAATATGTCATGGGTGGGGTGAGAATGAGTTTTTCCGAAGAGTGAGAGGATGAACAATGATCTTGAGATTATGTAAGAGTCGTGACTACAATAATTTGATAATATGAATAAGGAAAGAGCCTAAAGAGAATATTGTATATGGAATTCCTTATGTATGATGCTTCATAGACTATATTTATTTTATTGATTGATTATGCTGCAATATTCATGAATGATTGTGATAATCTATGTAATAATTGAGAACATACATAAGCTAAACAAATGAAAAATGACTTGGGTATCCTCCTCCCTTTCCCTTACTACTACAAAAGAACAATTCTTGCATCCCCAATAGACACCTTGGGTGAGACTTCATTTACGCAAGCAGGTGATGCAAAAAGGGCTAGTGTCTTGTGGGTTTGTTTGTCATAGTTAACCCGAACCTTGGGTCTTAGAGACGATACCGAGATGAGTTTAAATGAACAATATCCATTCATAATTATTTATCCATTGAACATAGGCCTTGCAAGTGTGGGATTTCAATGTAAAGTTTTCTCATGATACTGTACCACATTGATTTCTTACTCTATATGTGTTCCCATTGATTTATTTATAATGTATAAATTACCACACTAGTCCTTGGATAAAAATTTATTAAAATTCCATAGAACTTGGGTAAGGTGTATATGAGAAACAAATTTCATGGTACAAAATAATTAGGGAGATGTTATCCTCTTATTCCTTCCCTTATTTATTATACATACCATTGAGGTCTGTATTAGAATTGGGCCCTGTGAAAACAAGCACTTGGGATATAAATAATTTGTGGAATTTATCCCTTCACATGTTTAATTTGTGCAAGGTATACATTTTCTTGTTTTCCTAAGTGAAAGTACAGTCAATCAATGTTGATTTAATTATAACATTATTGTTCATAGCCTTCGTAAAAAATTCGGGAATGCATGCATGTTATCATTGCACAAGCTCAAAATATTTCATTAAACCAAGACATTCTCACGCCATTTCATATGCACTAGAAAATATATTGTAGGACATATTTTGACTTTTACTATCCTTTGGCCTCTCAGAGCCATATAAAATCGTTCACAAGGGATCTTTCTATATTAGCAACAATGTTCTCTGAATTTCAATATTTCAATGTGGCCATGATAAAAATCTACCTAAAGTACATATCCCATGTAATCATCGACCTAGCTATGGTGAACGACCAATGATAGAAGAGGAACCTATGACTATGGCTTTGATTATCCACCTCATAGTTGATCATATGGAGATATCATTTCCCTAACCATTCCCCAATTGAAACATGAAAGTGAAAAGGAGTTTTTTTTATGCGATCCACTCATTTGTAAAGTCCATTTTACAAAGAGAAAATTGTAAGGCCTGGGGTGCCAATCTCTACCGCGTGCACTTCCACCACATAAGGCAACAAAGGATATAGGTAAGGTAGGATGCTCAGTACAAATGAAGAGATTAATTCTTCATATATGGGGAGAGTTGGGATTCCTTGGTTATGAGACACAACAAGAGGAAAATCCACCCAAGTTTCCTTTCGACACAAGTAAGAAAATGGATGGTTTGATGAAGAGTTGAGGTCAATGATTAGGTGCTCCACCAATGAAGGAAAATTGACTAAGGCATGGGGAGTTCACTTAGGTAAGTCATATAGACTCACCTAAGGGATACAAACACACAAGATGATGATTTAGTTAGATTGATCAAAGGGTTGGTGAGATGATGGAACATGCTGTTTGATAGGTCGGTTGGGCAGGCCGCCCAAACAGACCCACATGAGGAGTTGACCCAACCTTGAAAAGGAGTGTAAGTTAGTGAATGGATAGGTCAAATCAATCATGGGAATAGAGATGTGATGATTGAAATGGATTCAATGCCTATGAAGGCACATGGGAACACAACTAAGACATGTATCTTGGTAGAGATTTGAAGCAAACAATAAGAGCTCTATGGTTATGAGGTAGGTGTAAAAGAAGAGAGGAAATCTCCCTCAAGGAGAAAAGTCATGCAACATGGGAGGACTTGGGATACCTTCATGTGGAATTGCTGGATAGAGTGGGGTGAACTTCTCTTGGGATGATTTTAGGGAAGTATGGAAATGCAGGTCTATCATAGAAAAGTGTGAGTCAAAACTGAAATCTGTGAAGTCTGTAGAAATGAAGAGACAATAAGTTTGTAGTTGAGGTCAGGTCTGAGTTGGAACGTAGGAGGTTGTGGATATAGTTGAGACATAGAGTATTCATGAGGTGAGGTGAGTCATTTGACTATAACAATGTTGAAAACCAAGCCCGTAGTTCTTATATTGTAATTGTTTCACAATAAAAAACAAATAGCCAAGTGCTAGGCATGGTTTGTGTTGCAAACAATATGTCTATGTCTCTCTTGTCTATTTCAGAACTATTTTCTTCATGTTCATGGAAGTATGCTTAAATAAAAATAAGTGTTAAAGTTTTTAACAAACGTTTAAGTATCCAATATTTGCACTAGAGTAAGAGTGTGGCTCGTCCATACGTTAGAACATAGTATGGGTGTTCTCTACGTGAATAGGTGTAGTATGGATGGAGTATCCTTGGCAGTTCTAAGAAACAAAGTGAGAAACATCATAGTGTCACACATCCTCAAGAGATGCAAAATCTAAAGGAACACTTTGGGGACATGATAGATGGTATGAGAGTTGATTCATTGTATATTTTGATGAAGAGGTTGTTGATATCTTCACCACTAAATTGAAAATAGATGGTATCAAAGAAGTTTGTTTCTCTTCACGACTCTTCCATTTAAAATAGTTTTGGTCGAGCACACTTGTTGAGAAGGATATTTGTTGTGAAGTCGGTTCAGTGGATAATTTCATAGAATTCCTGAATTGTTCAGTGGAGAGAACTAGTTAATCACAAACTTTTCATTAGACTCAAGATAGAGGTTCATTTGATGATGTAGTGGAGATGTTGGTCTAGGACCAGGCCTTGTATATACCAAGACAAGAGTTTGTGGTTAGACGAGTCACTTGGAAAACGTGGCTGATCACAGATCTCATCGTAGAGTTCATCACAGAACATGTCGCAGACTTGATCACAAAGATAGTTTGGGTAGAGACTTGGTTGGTTTGATGTGTAATGTAATTTAGTGTCGAACGAGTTGTGCACACCTTCAGAGGCGAGGAATAAAATTCGTTGGGATAATTGGTAAATGCGGCATGACAAATAAATGTAGGATTTCTTCCATGAATTATGGTAGATCAAATCATAGAAGCAAACACAGAGGTGATCGCATAAGTGATCTTGAAGGGAGAATTTATGGGTTGCAACAAGGAGAAGCACTTGGATGTGTTGGATGACCTAGGGTGACCTAGAGTAGCTATAGAGAAATAATTAGTTGGACATGTTTCCATCGTGATGTCTTTATGTCATGCATCGCCGAGAACAACAATTGATTTGAGTTGGGTTGTTGAATGAGTGGGTTGATTGCAACCTTCAGATGAGGTGACTCTTCGTAGAGTTACAACAGTCAATTAGTAGCAATATGACTTCACAATTGAGCTATTGATGCATGGTTTCTTGAAGTAGAGGTCGTCAAGGTGTGGAGATGGAAAGACATTATAGATGATCTCACTTAGTTGCATGAAATGTTTAGGACTTTGAAAAATTATTAAAGTGGACAGATGGACTGAACCTTGTAATGCAACAAATATATAGTAGGTTTGTGGAGCTATAGATGATCATTGAGGCGATTTCATGCAAAGATCCAGTTTCTTGGCCAAGAAAAGGTAAAATACAACAAACTTAGAACATGGTTATAGTCAGAGATGTCGTTGGAAAGGTATGGTTGGTTTCAAACTCTTTCATTTCCTAAGTGTTGCCGTGAGTTATTTGAAGGAAAGTCAGATCACTTGGTCATTTAGGTGCAATATGTTTTCTCAGTGAGAATGTGAGGAGTTGAGGGTGACTCATGTTGTGTAGACTAGAATAAGTATTGTAGTAGTTTGGGATGCCTTGGTTGGGAGAATATGCAAAGAGCTTGGAGTGGCCTTCTTGGACAAGTCCTATTGTGGAATTAGGATAATTTTGTTGAAATCGTAGAGGTGATTCAAGTAAGATACCTAACTCTTTTGATGATGTACTTTGAATTGGTCGTTGTGGTGAAGTGAAGTGAATTCTATAACCATCAATTTTGAGAGGATAGGTGAGGAACCTTGGCTTTTGGTTCCTTATCCATATTTATGGAGCCATGCAATGACTGGATTGCCACAATGATCATTCTAGAGTTTGGATTCTTGAAAGAGGTTATAGAAAATCCCATTCTAGGAGATGGATGGAGTCACTAGAGAAGTCAACCAACAATTTTTGGTAGTCAACCTAAATGGGAAAAATTAAAACCAAGTGACTTGTGTGGTATTCTCTCACCTTTGGTATGAGACATTGGAGGAGGCATAACACACATTTGTGACTTGTGTATACTTGTGTGATAACTGAAAGATTCATGAGGGTTGTTGGTGGGAGTTGACAGAAGTATTGGTGTGAACGTGCCTAAGGCATCGAAGTTCTTTGAGGTGACTCATTCCACATGGAACACTTAGGATAGTTCATTGGTATATTTGAGGATTTTGAGTACAATGGCCACACTCATGAAAGATGTTGAGTTGTAGAGAGGTAACTTGATGAAAGGAGATGAGTTTGGGACTTTCCTTTGTTCGGAGGATTGTGTGAATAGGCAGATTTCAACATGAAGAGATTACCTGGGAATGGTAATTTTTCTTACTTTTGTGTAGCATGATTGATGGTGAATACTAACTAATGCAAGGGATCGAGATGTAGATGCAACAACATGGTTGGGTGATGAAGTAGTGAAGAAAAAGGAAGTATGGATATCCAGTTCTTGGTGAAAATTGGCTAATTATGCCATGAGGTGGATAGTGGAGTCAATTTATTGCAATTGAATTCTTTTTCATGTGACTTCACAGTGCCGCAAGGTTAGGGGAGACCATTCCTAGGTCTAATATTGTTGTACAAATTGATTGAATTTTATAAGGAAGTCATAGTACAGATACACTAGTAGGTTCGATGCACAACACATATAAATTGCCGAGGATTTCCTTGGAGAAGATCAGATGATGGTAGTAGAAATGAGGCAAGAATGGAAGCTTTCCTTAGTATTTGGAGTTAGATGAAGTGAGAAATATGTGGTCAGAAAAGACAAATCCATGCATTGATATGCACATTTCAAGAAGTGGACATGATGGTTGGACTAACTACCCAACCAGTGTAGAAATTGAGGCTAGAATTGTGGGGAGACATGAAAATTGTTGTTGAAGTGTGAACACGGCAATAATCTCATAGAGTTTCAAAATATAGACATTTTTGGAATTTTGGTTGAGGTTACAACATATGTGGAGGAAGTAGCAACAACATCGAAAAGAGAGAGTGATCGTCCAAGTAGGGAAGTGGCAGTTTAAGCATTGTAGACAGAGTTGGGAACGAGATGTCTTTCCATCATAGAAGAAAGGTACTTGTGCAGAACTTTGGGTTGGGTAGTGTGGATGGATACAAAGGTTGTGGATGATTGTAGTGCAAGTTGGAATGTTGGGGTTTCCACCTCACAAGGAAACTTGGGGTTTCCACTTTGGCAGAATTGGGTTTCAAATTGGCATGAAACTTGGGGTTTGCAGAAGACATAGTTGCAATAGGAGTGCGAGTTCTAAGAGAGACTTGGGGATTGTATATTTTGTGTAATTTTTTGAGGACGACAACTAATTGAGGTGGTGGAGGATGTAAGGCATGGGGCACCAAACCCATTCATGCACACTTCCACTGTAGACTGAAACAAAGGAAA
Organism: Picea abies; assembly: GCA_900067695.1. Classification (NCBI taxonomy): domain Eukaryota; kingdom Viridiplantae; phylum Streptophyta; class Pinopsida; order Pinales; family Pinaceae; genus Picea; species Picea abies. The sequence continues at coordinate 25,749 of CBVK0104271920.1, forward strand.
ACGATCAGGCATGATTCTCGGGGAAAATGAAGTAATGAAGTCTTCATATATGGGGAAAATTCCAGTTCTTTGGCCATGAGACTCACCAAGGAGAAAATGCACCCAAGTTTCCTTGCAACACAAGTCAGTCAATGGATGGTTTGACAAAGAGTTTAGGGTAGGGCTTGGGTGCTCCACCAATAAAGGAAAATTGGTTATGTCATGGGGGGCACACATAGGTAAGTTAGCTTGACTAACCTAAGGAATGCGAACACCCAAGACAACGAGTCGATTCAACGGATTTGTGGGTCAACGAGACGATAGAATGAGGCATCAGGTGGGTCAATGGGGAAAGCCACCCAGCTATGTCTACATGAGGACTCATCCAAGCCTAGCGAAGGGGAACAACTTGGTTAATGGACAATTCGAACCACCCATGTGCAAAGAGACACGAGGATTTTGCATGGAGCAAGCTACTATAAAGGCAAATGGGGGAACAACCAAGAGAAGCAACTTGGTAGAGATTGGAATGGAGCAAGAAGAGCCTTGAGGTTCTGAGGAAGGTGTAGATGAAGAGGGGTGAGCTCCCTCTAGGAGCCAAGTTGCTCCACATGGGAGGAATTGTGATACCTTGAGGTGGACTCTGTGGACAGATTGGGGCGAATTTCTTTTGGGATAATTTTTGGGAAGTCTAGAAACCAAGTCTTTTGGAGGCATGTGTGAGACAGGACCAAAATCTCAGAAGTGAAAAGACAACAATTTTGTAGTCGAGGGCATGCCTAAGGTGCACTGAAAGAGGTTGCGGAGATGGTTCGGACAAAGAATCTTGGTCACAACTTATTTTATGAGTGTCTTGGTGAGGTGGGGTGATTTGTTTGACTCTACCCAAGTTGTAAACCGATCTACTAGTTCATATTGTAATTATTTCACAAAAAAAGACTTAACCTGGTGTTAGGAATAGTTTGTGCCGCCCACAATATATCGATGTGTCTCTTGTCTATTTCAGTGTTTCACCCACAATATATCAATGTTTCTCTTTTCTATTTCATTCTTTCTCTCTTGACTTCACATGTTCATGGATATATGCTTAAATACGATTAAGTGTTAAATTTGTTAACAAATGTCTCAGTATACAAGAGTTTCACTAGAGTAGGAGTGTGACTCACTAGTAGCCTAGAACATATGGATATTGTCTAGGTAAAGAGACATGATCCAGAAGAAGTATTCTTGGTGGTACCAAGCATTCAAGTGAGAAAACAAGAGGTGCACAATCAAGAGGCAAAAAAAGTGACATAAACCAATTCACCCTTTTAAAATCCTAAAATGAACCATCATCTTGAATAATAGGGTTTCTACAATGAAAAACTAAGAAGTATAATAGGGTTTCTAATAATAGGGTTTCTACAATGAAAAACTAAGAAGTATAATAGGGTTTCTAGAATGAAAACATAAGAAAACCAATACGCTACTATGCATTGAATGGAACTAGTGATTGTGCATTATACTTCATTTCACGCGTTCATAAAAAAGCCCCTGATATTGACAAACACATTATTCGTATTTCCATATTTACTAAATTCTTATACAATTTTGATATGTATTAGCATTGAGAAATGGAACTTCAATTACAGTTGCGTCCTTAGTTTCCAAGAAACCTCTTTTTCCATTAAAATATCAATAACAATTCCTCCTAGCAAAACTGGTACGGGCCAACCTAGATAATCGCTCGGATCATCTCGCAGCTAAGAAAGCTGTGCTTCCAGCACCATATAGTCTTCTGAAACAGGTGGTGAGCAAATACTTTATGGCACTGTTACAAAGGAGATGAAAGGACCAAACTATACCTAAACGACTACGTAGCATACATGACAATTCAGTGGACATGAAGTTGCAAAACGAGACAGGTTTGAATCCGAAGAATGGGGTTGGAATACGTGTGAAAATATAGTTGTTGATTTTGAGCATAGTGAGGTGACTGCAGGAAAAACAAAGGGCCTCCGGGACCGGGCTTTCCCTAGCCGTGGAATCTATGAGAATGAGAATTTGACATTCTTCTCGGAAATGTACTGCAGCCAATTAGACACTCTTTGACGGGTAAACTGCCGCGGGATTGAATATATGGAACTGAGACTCCATGGGATGGTGTCGTTGGTGAGACAAACGACAATCATATCTGACGAATGTGAATGCAATATGTTGGATATTATATTCTCCATGATTTCCATGGAGTGGGGATCGGGTAAGGTATTTAAGCAAGGATCATTAGAAACACACAGCCTTAATATCCATTTTTAGACAATAAAACGGCCTCGAACAGTGACTCAAAGGCAGGCTGTTTGGCACCTTTAGGATGAACGATGGATCCCCCTCATGCATTGATTTATTTTTATGATTTGACAAGACTAAAGGAACATCAAAAACGGTGTCAAGATAAGATATATGTGAATAGAAATTTGTTCTTTGCATTTTCAATAGTCTTTGACAGTCACCTCGCAATCTGTAAGAATGCTTGATTCAACAGCATTCTAGACTATCATATCACAATGTCAAAGAGACTACACTTTTGATTTCATTAGAACTCAGAAAATACGACTATGAGGAAATTTACATAACTATGCTTGGCATTTCCCCACATAACTTGGGAAAACATTCAAATATTCAACGAGGGAAAATAATGTATTGCAACGTTTCTTGTGAAGTTATTAGAATCCAGAGGCTTGTCATATTAGTCTATTCTGGTTTTGGCAAGTGCCGGCTCCAATGTCAAGATCTGTTCATTGGTCGAAAGTGTGATGATATACCGTTTGAAACGAAAATCGCAGGCACAAAACACGCTATTTGAGATAAGACGCTGCATCTACGTATTATTTTACTAATTCTTTCTGGCCCATGTAATTAGAAGGGACAAGAAGGAGTGATTCTTCAACAATTTCCCAGTGTAACTGAACTTATTGTGCAATTTCCGACCCGTAAAGACCACCAATGAGTGTGTTATATGTATGATCATCAGTACTAATACCATTTCCTCATACAACTTTGATCCTTCTTGCACTGGCCGTGCTTAGGGAGATTGGAATCATAGTCGTGTAGGTAACAATATTAGGAACTCATCTATTCAAGTAATTCATTAGCCTTATCTATCTTATCCACATTGTTAAACCCATGGGTGAGAGAAGTATAAATAAAAACCTCCGTTATAAAACCATTTTCTGCCATCTCATCCTTAAGCTTCAGAGCCTCTCCTACAAGGCCCTACTTACAATACCCATCAACAAGCGTCTTATAAGTCGCATCATTAGTTGCTAAGGCAGTCTCATGTATCTCATAAAATATCTTACCGGCAAGGCAGTCTCATGTATCTCATAAAATATCTTACCGGCCTTCTCGACGTCTCCTTATTTGCAATAAATAGCAATCAGCATTGCAAAGGTTACTGTGTTTGAACACAAACCCTTCTTTACGATAGTATTAAACATCGGGTTTTCCTCCTTTGACTTAGGAGCATAGCATCATACTATTGTATGTGAAGACATTCGATGAGAACCCTTTCTAAGCCATTCCTTTCTTGCAATATCCAACACAGAGGTTGTTGTATGTTACTTTCGTTATATTTTTCCAAACAGCCTTTTTCCAAATGTTTTTTCACTCAAACAAACAATTTCCCTTTGGGATTTAATTTCTCATTGACTCGAGAATCCTTTCTAAACCATTCCTTTCTTGCAATATCCATGTTAGGGATTTAATTTTTCATTGATTCGAGAATCCTTTCTAAACCATTCCTTTATTTGCAATATCCATGACAGAGATTGTTGTAGGTTACTTTCTTTGTAGTTTTTCTAACAACTTGAATGACAGAGATTGTTGTAGATTATTTTCTTTATATTTTTTCTAATAATTTGAATAACTTTGGCTAAACGTTCTATTTTTTGAGGTTTTTTTTTTCAAAATCCCGTCATGTAAATCTGGATAAAATAGTTATTTTTTGTCATTTAAATTGCATTTCTACAAATGAATTCAGCTTACTGATTAGATTAAAATCACCATGCTTTGTTTTTCCTTATTTAAAAAATATTTACACAATTTCTCTCCATAAATTCATGGATTTTCCAAATCCCATAATGAGTCGAGATAACAAAATGGGAATAAGTAACCATAAACATAAATGAAGAAAATAATGAAATGCATAAAACCAAAGATCAACGTTATGGGCAATTTAACCTAGTTGACAATGTGAAAGTGCCACTCGACTAGAGCGAGTTCAAACCGTTTTCCCAATCAACCAACACCCATGCACAATTGCTTCATAAATTTAGGTCTTCCGTTTACCGTGGTGTTGCAGAGATTTTCAAGGGAGTTAACATAACGCGCAACTCCATTAATGGTTTAGTTGAAATAGATGCATTCACTGATCATTCACGCGACATAAAACATGGTCTTGTTTTTCAGGCTATGCTAGTTACGAAGGACGATAGTCTTTAGTAAAACAACCTATTTGCTTTTGTTAAAACGAGTTATGGGCATATTTAAAAATTGCGATCTGAAACGTTTAATATAAAGCTAAAGTTAGTGATTCACTTCAGCAAATAAAACAGTCGGTTCATTTGAATTGTGCTACTCTACACTCCTAATTCAATTATTTAAAGTAATCCATTTGAATTTTTTTATTTGAGCCTATTGTTTCCTTAATTCAACTTCAGCCTATCAGGTTTGCAATTTCATTGACATTGGAGTTTATGTATTAGATATAAAGTTTCATTGCAAGCAAAATTGGTGTTCCATTGCCTCTACAGTCTTGGTTCATTGGTGAGATTGATGGACTTTGTGAGATTGATGGAGTGTTAAGCCATCATCAAGGTTCCATTCTTGGTTGTGGTCTTCCCTACTCATGTGGCTTGGCTTGGCTTGACCCGATATTTAAGCCAAAGGATGTAAAAAAATTTTTTTTTAATGATTCTCAAATTGATAGAAGAAACCCATGCTTGAAAATGACGCGTATATGAACCAAAATATGGAGTGAAAGTGAAAGATGTGGTTATCAAATCATGTGTTAGTCCCCGTGAGTTACTCAAAGGTTTTGATGTGGATTTCAGACCACATGTGGTCTTATACTTTCCCGAAACCCTAGACTCTTAATAATAGAGAATTTTTTGAAATAAAGCGAAGACATTATTTTATGCATTTTATTGTTGCAACTGTTGTAAATAGTAATTACAAGTCGGTGAGATTTTCATGTCTCGATCGATTTGTCACTCTATCAATTTGTCAGTAGTTTTGTCACTCAGCCGAATTGTCACACAATTAGTCTGTATAGTCTGTAAATGCAAAGTCTCACAATTACTCAAACTCAGTGATAGTCTCACAATTACTCAAACTTAGTTCCAAGTCACTTGACAAGGATGAGACTTACAAATGGAGCTGATCTTCACCTTCTCAAGTTCATTTAAGTAGTTGAAGAGTAATTCGTATTAATCGTCGTCTCTAATGTTGAGTCAGTTTTTACTTCTACAAGAAGTCTCAATCACAGTCTATATATGTCCTAGTCTTTAATTAGTTGAAGTAGATGCAGAGAAGTAGAGTAGATGCCGAGAGGTAGAAAGACCAAAGTTGTGAAGAAGAAACAACAACAACTGAGGAATCCAAGAAGTCCAAGAGTAGAAGCTCTATGTTTGTAAAGTGATGTAAAGTGATCAGTCATTGGAGCCAAAGCTCATCTTAGTTATTGTATTTTGTACTAGTGTGTTGCGCCGAAGTTATTAATATCAAGTATTTGTGTGTTGACAATTCATGCATATTTTGAGCTTCTATTGTATTTATGATTTTATGTTCTAAGCATAGCACTGTGTTATTTTGCATCCATAAATCATTATATTAAGTGTTTTATCACAATGCGTAACAAATCGTG
>CBVK0104271941.1:0-12660 GCA_900067695.1 Picea abies
TTTAGATCCAAGTCAGAGTTAGATCTGTCCCAAATTCTTTTTGATGAGAAGAGATTCCTTTCTTTGATTAATCTTCCCCTACAACCATCAGTTAGTTCTTCAAAAAGTCCTGTAGTGATTTCACCTAACAGAGCTCTAGGTACCCCTAAGGCCTCATCATCCAGTCAAGCTTCTCCTTCAAGCCCTCCTAGTATCATGGCAACTAGATTTTCCCCATTAGCTCTCCCTGCTACACTTCATGACCTGCCACATAATTATGCACAGAGAATAAAACTATTTGATGTAGAAGGAGACATAACAACTCAACAACATTTATATAGATTCACTGATTTCATAGATCTTGAAGAAGTAGACTATGAAGTTGTTAAGATGAAGTTATTTGCACAGATTTTTTTAGGAGAAGTTAGAAAATGGTTTAAGGCCCTCCCATCAACTAGCATTCTCAATTTTGACAATTTTGAAACTCTTTTTCTTGGAAGGTGGGGAAACAAGAAAAACCTTTCTCAATTGTTGACACAATACAATAATTTGAAGAGACTCCCTGTTGAGACAGTCCAAGAATTTTCCACTTGATTTATGAAGGTTTATAACTCCATCCCTGATCAAGCAAAGCCTCCTCAAGGAGCTGCCAACTCCATTATTTTGATGCATTTGAGAGTGGATTTGCCTTGCTAGTAAGAGAAAGAAGGTCCACTTCCCTAACTAATATGATGAATGATGCAATTGAAGTAGAAGTGAACCTAGCTGCATCAGGGAAGATTAAGCTCCAAATAGAAGCTGAAAAAAAGAAGTCTAAAGAAGAAGCACTACCTTCTACCTCTCAAGCATCGGATGCAAAATTGGACTTGGTGGTAAAGATTATGGAGAAAAATTGGTAGAAAAGTTGTCCTTGGATAATAAGCCTCCTCAGATTAAAGCCATAAATCTAAGTTTTAGAAGGCCTCCAGTTCCTCAAAAAAGGCAGAGGGAACAAAGGATTCTAGTTAATTAGCTAGTTAGACCCCTTTTCCAAAAAAATTATGCTTCGAAATTTTTTGAGGAACCTCCTGAAGAGATTCATTGTTTTTATTTAGAAGAGACACAAATTTACCTAACTAAAGAAGAGCACGATATGTTCATGCAAGAGAAGAATGACGAGTTAAAGGAGAAGGAGGATTGCATGAAAGGATATGAGAATGCAATCATGTAATTTCATAAACAATATAATATTATAAACAAGGAAACAAGATAAAATCCTCCAAAGGATCCCAAAGCTAATATGCCCTCTTCTAGTCATCAAGAAAAAGATCTTCCAAAAAAGGACACACCGGATAAAGGTAAGCAAAAGAAGATCCCCCAAGGAAGGTTCCAAAAGAAAGAAAAGAGGGAGCCATAAAGAGGTAGAAAAAGTTCAACCCCTCTTCAATTTTGAAAGTGAAATGGTGAAAAATAAGATATTTGTACCTTTTAATGAACTGATCATAAATGTGTAGCACAAGAATCAGAATATAAAAATGCTTAAAATGGAACAAACATCTGATACCCTTAATGTACAAGATGATCATCCTACCATCCTGTTTGGCCCCCGAGTTGAATAAAGTGATGATGATGGGGATGTACCTCCATTCTATATCAGTATAAATATTCATGATGTAACTACTCACAAGCAAATTGGAGTGATGCACAAGTCGTTGCACGACTTCTTAATGTTGCACAAATCTGGTGAAGAAGTACAACAAGGCAATGATTGTGTTAAGTGGCGGTTTAAGTTGATTTGGGCTTTCAAATTACCTCATTTTACCAGTAGTAAGACTCCTAATCACCATTTTTCCTATTTGCAAATCGCAAACCCGTCATTCAGTGTGTTGCGCATGGGTTATAGGCGACGTTGCATAAAGTGTTGTGCATCATCACCTCCTTTACTCTTGCGCCCTCTAACCATTGGTTTCAACCCCTGGTTGATGTTTTAAAGGAAGGCATTTCTTATGAACCTGAAGGTCTAAAGTTTCACCCTAAAACGCAGACGCAGACTATATCCCTAATTCTACTCATTTGTTGCGCATCTGCAATTGCTGCATTTTACCCTACACACAGTCCTCTTATTTCTTTCCCACCGGTGAGCAACATACATCAACATCATGATGACTCCACAAGGCAGGAGGAGGACTAGAAAGGGTGAAGATATCACTAGATTTGAGCCTCAAGACATGAGGCTAGTAAATGCAGATCCAACAATCAAGGTTTCTTTTGAACAAGTGGGTTGCATTAGATTTTGTGAAAGGCTTCAAGAGTACAACATGTAGGTAGCAAAGGAGTTTTCCTTGAGCTTTAATGATGTTGAAGCTAAAGTGGGCAACATGCAATTTCATGTTTTTGAAGACACCATCGTTGCTACAACAGAGATCCTTGATCGTGGAGAGCAATGGTTCAAAGGTATGCAACTAGATATAGCCTGCTACCATGAATTTTTGAAGCCTGAATTTAGAAACACAGATTTTGGAGCCACCATACCAAGAGAACTTCTATTAGAGAATTATAGCAACTTGTTGAGGGTAATTCAAAGGTTTTTCACATGCGAGTGAAGATTTAGTAGGGTTTACCAATATCATATAAGGCTCTTAATGCCACTGGTAGGAAACCTTTAAATATACATTATTACCTCTTCAGAAGCCTAAGGAAGATGGGTGACAAAGTGCAAGTAAGGAAAGACCAAGGGGAACCCAACCTCTTCCATTTTTCATTGATAAAGTTGCTAGTGTTAGAAGAACTCAGAAAGAGAAATCATGATTGGGAAACTTTTGCATCGTCATCACAGATAACAACTAATTCTTTTAGCAGCCCACAGAGCATGAGAGATACACCTTCATCTATAGCAAATACCACCACATTTGTCCCTGAGAGTTCTGTCAAAAAGAGGGAAAAGGAAATTGAGGAAACTACAGTAAGCCAAAAAGCTAAGAAGAGAGGGAAAAGCTCCAATTTTCCCCATAAGTGGTCAAAGTTCCTAGTAAACTAGTTACTAGGTAAGGAACAAAAATGATGCTTGTCATGCACACATCACAAGCACCTAAAGAAGCTTCCGAGGCCTTCACAAAAACAAATCTCCTTGATGACAAAGATAGCTTTATCATTGAGCGATAAGAACAATTGAAGAAAGCTCATTTTTTCATAGCACAATTGCAACATGAGAACAGGGAAATGAAGGAAAAATCTTTGCAACAAGCCTTCAAGAAAGATATCTCAGTAACATGTGAAACATCAGTGCCTTTAATTCCAACAAGTTCCAAAACAAAAGGTAAGGGGAAGGTAGTGGAGCAAATTTTAGAGGTGAAAGAAAAACCTAAGCCTAATGTTCCTTTGACAAGATCCTCACCCAAGAAATTGCAGACTCGGGAAGAAACTCCAACAAAGGACCAACAAACAAAAAAAAGAAGAAGAAGACTAAAGGACCAACAAACAAAAAAAAGAAGAAGAAGACTACCCATGGTGAGGATCAATGTACTTTCAATAGACTGAGAAGACAACTGAGAGGCACAAAATGTAATAATTTAACTCAGGGAGGAGGATAGGCAAGCGAGGCTCCATCTCATAGAACATTTAGATGATTGTGAACCTCCAATAGATAAGGCCAGAGCAATGGTAAGAAGAACCCTGCCACTGCACAAACAGTTGAATAACATGTACTAGCAAAATTTGGCATTGAAGAGAGAGAAAATAACACTCAAGCGAAACTTGCAGCAGTTGGAGACAGATAAGAAAGGGAAGGGCAAGCTTGATTTGCTTGCTAAGGCAACAAAGATTTGAGCACTTGGAACTAATTTCACCCAATTTTGCATTTTGTATTTTTGTCAAAAGCCCTAAATATTTGAAGATTGCACAATGTTTATTGATTAGGCCTGGATCATTATAGATGGTCATATCATTTTTTATTCCTATACCATGTTTTGGAGCTTCTATTTTGATAGTGAACTAAAAATGCAGAATTTACAGTTGCGCAACAGACATGATGCACAACCATGATAGTTTTGTTTATGAGCAACAAAAAGAGGTATTTTTGACAGTTGGCAATCCAAAGTATGACAAATGAGATGAGTATGAGATATAACCGATAAATGCAGTCAACTAATCACTAAATCAGGCTGAGGTAGTATGGACTCATTTATTGTTGTTTGGCACATCAGGGTTTTAAATCTTCAAGAGGCAAGTTGTGTTTTGAAGAGGCTGAAGAGGTTCTAGAAAACTTTATCATCATGAAAAGGTTAAATTCCCCATCATCCATCATCATCCATCAACAAAGGTAAAAAAGAGTGAACAAAGGTGAAAGAGACCCCTTGCTACGCAATTGTGCTATGTTTTTCCTGTAGGTTGTTGTTGCGCAACAACCTTACTGCGCAACTGTGACAGAGTGCCAAAATCCCTCAAAATTGACAAGGACAACTCAACAAAACTTTCCAGATCATCTCCAGCGATATCTAAAGACAAAGAATATTGAAATGGACACCTAGAATGCATCTGGTTAAAGCTATTTGAATGTGATCATCTTGGTAAAGAGAGTTCCCTATTTTCGAGGAAACTAGTTAAGAGTGTTTCTATTTTGAATTATCTTAGTTCTATCATTGTGCAAGAAGTTTATCTTGTATCCCTTAGTCCAAGGGCGATCCAATTTATATTTGTTTCATGAAATTCAGTGTGGAAAGGGTTGGCAAGTGTGTAAGGAAAAGTCTATTGAATACATTTTGTAAACTTTATCTGATATTAATGAAATTTGTTGGATTAGAAGTCCCTGAAATTTGACACCAGAGATACATGTGATTTTGTTTCTTTATGCTTGTGATACGACAATATTTGTATTCTTGTTTTAATCCATCCATGTGATATATCGTCTTCTTTAGTTTAATGTGAAGTATATGTATCAGAATTCATTTGTATCTGATGCTCTGTTGCATGTATTTTCAGTTGTCTTTCTACTATAATGACCTTGGGATTCATCCTTGAGAGATGCCCCTGAGGGGTTATTTGTTTTCTATGTAATCTTCAATGTAGAACGATATTTAATTGTCCTAAAGAAGTGATTTCTATCTTGCCTATGATGAGTCACCTTTCAATTCAGCAAGTCTCCAATAAACTGTCATTGATTTCTAACCTTTCAGTGACTCCATTTCCTGATGGACTTTCTGTCCACATTTCCACCAACTTTATAAATTCAATCTTGCCTTACAGATATATCCTTTGGACGAAATTCCAAATCAATTCTTTCAGTGATTGATTTGAAGAGCGAGAGATCCCTCTCTCATTGGAAGGGCTAGCTTCCAGCCTCAAGTTGGGTTGTGGTTACCTTTGTGATTTGCTTCCTCAACCAAAATCAATTTACAGAGTGATAACAATATCCACAGGTAAAATCTCTTTCCTACTATCTCCCTGTAACTCCTTAGCGTTTTCCTTGGAGTAAACATAAGCATAATTTGAATACTCGATACTAAAGTACTTACCCAAAGGTTTCTTTGCTTTTTCATCTATTGGCAGCTTCAATGTGGAAGATTTAATCTCAATGCATGGTTGTTTTTTTGCAAATGAATTGACTAAAGTAACAACAAGAGAAATAATTGGTTTAGGTTGCTTTTTATGACTGTTGGGAGCCAATTTGCAATTCCAAGGACAAGTTTATTTAGATTTTCTTCCCACCCATCATTGAGAGGACCAGGTTGAGGATGCAAAGGAATTTCCACTATGCTTGGATGAGGTTTCAAAGGGGCATTAGCAGGTCTAAAAGGCCAAGGTAAAGCTTCTTGTCCACCCAAGAAAAATGCCTAGTTTGCGCTAATTTATTAAGTTCATTAGAGTTGGCATCGAAATGTACATAAAATCTAATCCTCTTGTTTCTCCCTTCTTGCCAAACAACATTTGGCCTCCTTCCTCGTCTTCTTCGGCATCCCTGTGAACCTCTGCTAAAAAATCTCATCTAAAAAATGCATAAACAATGTCATTCTTTATCCCATAAACGTCCCAACATGTAACAAATTGTTAACAATATGCACACATAAATAAATAATACTTCACGAGATGCTCATTAATACACTTTAATGATGACCTAGGTTGAGAAACATAATCTCAACGAGATGGAATATGATGAATAATATGCAAGCTTTACTGGGTATAAGCTTAATTAGTATCGGACATTCCTCTTTTTCCTTTGTTAAACTGAGTATGTACAACGACAAGGAAACCGAGTGAAGAAAAATATGACTATTGTGAAGAGAGGAAAGGAAACTTGAAACAAAGTGTCGCTATAAATATCATGGAAGCTTTAAATGCCTATATTGTGCATTCTTATTTTTCGTTTTAACAGAGTAACTAAGGTAACTCATGTGCAAGATTTAATGTCTTTAACAATGAACCAATGTAATGCTATGCATGCAAGTATTTAATGGTCTTCGAGTATGGGAGGGATGAAGGAATACAAAAACCAAACCCTTTTACTCTATTTTCTTTTCTTTTATGTATCCATTGGTAGAGACAAGCATAGATATGAAACCCCAACGAAGTGTGAATATGAAATAACTAAGAGAAAAGTGTATGCATGGAGGTCGAGAATCTAAGTTGAGCAACAATTTTATTTTCTTTCAATTTCAATTCAGTGACAACGTGTATAACTCAAAACACAAAACTTCTCTTACTCATAATAGCTATGGAAGTCAAGAATATAACGAGGATGCAAGATATATGTTGTTGGATTACTGAGAGGGGGGATGAATTAGTAATAGAGAAATCTAATCCTTTTTAACCATATAATGCAAGTGTTATATCAATGTAGCATTATCATCCAATGTTTGCAGAGAAAATAAACAATGAACAAATGAACAATCATACACATACATAGTACACCAGGGGTTTTATGTGGAAACCCAAAGATGGAGAAAACCACAAAATGTTTTTTCTTGTATGTATTGAATAATTATATTCATTAGAAGAACCAACGGTTTTTGTTTTCTAGTTGCAACTGGAAGGAGACTCCAACCCCCTAGTTTCTTAGGCTACAACTTGAGGGAAACTCCAACTTCCCAATTCTTTGGCAACGACCAAAAGGAGGCTACAACCCCCTATTTTCTTTGGATACAACCAGAAAGTGGCTACAACCACCTATCCTTGCCCCGTCCAACCAACCTAACGTAGAAGTAGAATGATGGAACCATTGTCACACTATAACTGTGAGATATACCATTGTACAACTATATCAACCTGTACCACTAACCTGTATCCAACCTGTACAACTTCCCTGTAATCAATATGTAAACAAAATGAACATGTATCAACAAAATACAATAGATACACAACCTATAGTTTTGCAACCTGCGTATGTATGCACCCTATCTGTGCAAGAGACTGTGTATGTATGCAATCTGTTTATTATGCATGCTACGTATGCCTTATGAAACTAGGGATACACAACCTGTAGTTATGAAACATGCGTATGTACTTACCCTGTCTATAAAATAGCCTGCATATGTACATGTCCTGTCTTTTATACAACTTGCATATACCTTCTGAAAACTAGGTTTTTCTTTTTCTGAAAACTTCTAACCCTCTACAACTTCTTTCACATAGATTTGCAACCTATCACTGTATCCAAACTGTAAATGTACCCTGTGCATGAATCCTCATACATAACCTTAACCCAAAAACTCTATATCTCTCTCTCTATTCATGTGCCATATGAGTGTGTGTAATCATGAACCTGTATAATAACCCTCACATGATCTAGACATCAAATCCTTTCTGATGTTCAACCTCTCAATACATCAACCAATACAACCTCTCAACCGTGTACCACAAAAACCCTTATCCATATGCCAAAAAATACAAGACGTGCCTCAACAAGAAGTATTAATGATAAATATACCAACACTATATTTCTATAGATATGAGTTATACAAAATATCCCATGCAGCCACTAGTCTCTCTAAGGAGAATTCTCAAAACTCCATAACCATTTCTCATGCATACATCAAAATCCAACTATTCATAGAAATAAGACATACCTTTTGAACCAATGGATACATCTGATGTATCTGAGCACTGTAGACCTTCCTGGGATCTTGAGCTCAGAATATAGAACCTCTACATCTTCATATTTTCAAGTTTCCATGGCTTTACAAACATGTACACACCCTAATACACTATCAACCCACGTATGTACACACCCTAATACACTATCATCCCACATATGTACGCACCCTAATACACTGTCAGCCCACATACGCCTCATAAATAAGGGTTTTTTGTATTCACTGTAATTCTAAAACTTTCGTCGTCAACCCTTCGTACTACCTCAGACTTTCACAACTTCACATGTATCAATGAGTACTTGCAATAAGCCTTACATAACAAAAGATATTCAATTTGTTCAAGTGTGTTTAAATGAGAGAGCCTTGCATCTTATTTATACTTTCATGTAGCATCCCACTTTCCTTATTTTAGGGAGTTCTCCATTAACTTTATTATTTAAATAATTTCTTTTTCAAATGACATGACATGTACTATCCATCTAGAATAGTCTTACCTACAAATACATAAAAATTCATACGATTACCCATAAAAAAAACTTGGGTCCATTACCCAAACCATGTGCTACAGAATTTCTTCAAGGGTTAACATCAATGACAACCAACCCAAATAATCAACAGTTGGCATATGTCAACGAAGTCTTCAGTTTACTTAGGATTTTCAGACGATGTCAGTCGTCATACATGTAACATGGTTTCTGTATCTTGGGTCATTTACTCACATGAGGGTCAAATGGTCTCTTCAGGTGGCGTTTGTCTACAAACATCAATGAATAGTGTGGTTGAATATAGCGCCATTATAGATCTTTTACGCGGCACCATTTTACATTGCGTTTATTCTTTAGAAGTTTGCTTGGACTCCTAGTTATAATTATGTCATTTTAATGACAATTACCCTGTGTGAAACCCTAATCTACTCCGACGATTCCTACGGATATGACTTTTGGAATGACATTTTTATTTTATTACTTATAATCACATACATAGAATTTCTAATTATGTATCTGGTGCATATGCTAATTATGTTTTAGATTGGAATTTTTCGCATAACTAAAGTAAAGAAAACACATCCATAAATGTACACATTGTAAGATATAAGTAAAGCTGAAGACCAATGTTTTTTATATTTCATCTCTCTAAACATATGGTTTCATAGAAAAAATGGGGCTTACACCCTCAAAATCCATATATGTATGGTCAATACAATAACCAAGGAATCTACACCTATGGCGTCGGATGCATATCATGATAGCATAGTACAATGTTTGTGAGATGTCAGAATATTTGTACCCACGCATGGGGCACAACCACCACTTGTCGCTACATAGCCTTTGGCAGATCCTTTACCTAAACCATAGAAACCATGTGTGTCAAACGAGACAGGTTCCCATGTATATTTTGAATCACTCTATATGTATCTCCTCCCATTGGCTCATCTCCCTAGTTCCTTCAATGATGTCGTGGGAATATTTTTTGTCGTCGCAGACCCACTTTTATGAAACAAAGTAATTTTCAATACTTTATACCATCCAAAAACATATTTTTTTTATTCTCTTTGAAAAACATAAAAAAATGAAATATATAAATATATATTTACCTATATCACCATAGGTAGAATGTGGTGGAAATGGCATGTCTGGATATCCTATGTAGTTGATCCCTACGTAAGGGTAGTCATATAGGGCTATCACCTATGGACGCCGCCAGAAGAAGTACTCATCATTGTAGGGGGTTGACACCCTACCACCTCTCAACCACCACATCACCTTGATCCACCGTGACATGGTTGGATCACGCAGTATGTGTGGAATGATATCGACTCTAGGGATCAATCATGGAACCCACTCAAAGAAAAAACTACACAAGATAGATGTGAACCTGAAGCTCCTCTTCCTACCTTGTTTGCAGTTTGTCAGCTGGCTCTTCATGTTAGCCAATAGTGAAGTGCACCAATCATAAATTGTGGGTCGTAAGAACTCTACTAAATAGAACATAACTGGCCTTGATCCCTGGTGCAACGAGGATGAACCTGTGATCCATGTAGGAATGACAATGACGAACTTCAAATTTAGGTTCCCAATCACCCTGATGGGGAGTTAGCTTCCTACTTTTTTTGTGCCTGCAACACATTGGGTGAAAATGTAATATTTTATATTCATACCACCCACATCCCTCCAGGCTTTGAGGTTCACCATCTCACCTTGATGATACAAAATTGTAAGAAAATAGATGTCCTCGAATTCAATTGTCAATGGTTTCCCATCGATATTGAAGGCCTCTATATCTAGATCCCAAAAGTTCACCAGCATTTGGAGCAACCTCACCTAATCCCTCATTCCTTTGAGGGGCCAAATTTTTTTAATTCCACTTATTTTTAACACTAATTGGGCCCCTATATCTCTTTCCACTGTAGCATCAACTTCCTCATGCTCTCTTTCTCTCCATTCAAGTACCATCATACAAGAAGAAAACCTTTTTTTGAGTCAAACTCTTTAAAAAACTAGTTTGAGGACTTGTATGTGGGTTTTTGTTTTAACAGTCACGTGTAGGGCTGCATATATGTGGGATGGATTTTCCCTCCCCACGTATATGCCTCCATATATAGCTCTTGAAATCGACACTTTAAGATCATGGGATAATTGGTCGAAAATGCACTATCTGGGTAAAAATGTAAAATGGTATGGTAAAATTGGTTATTTTTTACTATGAGTAGAAAATTGTTACTCACTTTACATAGTTTTTGCTAATGTGTTGGCCTAGTGGACTAATAATGCAGTGGAAGGAGTTGGTTTTGGTTTTTTTGTCCAGGGATTTTTGCTGTTTCTAGCGTCATTTCACTCGTTTGTGACTTTGGCAGGTATTTTCTTTGATCAACATATAGGACAGGTCATCACTCCATCTGATATTTTTTCATTATCCTATGACTGTGATACATATGAATTATGTATGAACCCATTTATTAGTGACAAAACCTCCTTACTACTACTACTAGAAGTGTTGTTATTGAATGGTAGAGGCCTACTAAACATGGGTTCCCTACTTAGAACCTCTGTGTCATCTAGTGCCCATGCAGATACTATTCCATAAAGATCGAGAGTCCCTCATAGTTCCAATATGACTTTGTGTTAGAGTCTCATATTCTTACTCAAAAGCATGTTGACCTATACCTATGGGACTTCCACTGAGTCTTGTTTAAGCTATTTTTTGACTCTCTCAAAAAGAGAAAATATTTTTGAGTGAACTTGTCTCTTTCACACTCTTTAATTCGATATTAAAGGATGTCTATTTGGTATAAGTTTAACCCTTTTTCTTACCATGTAGAATAATCTCGAAAAATAGATACTCTAGTCACTAGTAGCTAGAAGAGTTCTCCTAGGTATTGTTTTATACCTTTTCGGGCCTAGGGGACTAAATTCACAAAAAAGGATATTCTTTGGAGTTAAGTTGTAATTGCATCTCATTCTATTGCTTGCATTATTGAGCTTATTGTCAATTCCCGATTTCACATTATAATCCTATTACCTCAACAATTTACATCACCAGCCAAGTAGAGCCTTATTTATATCCTTTGTAGCTTGACACCTTGTACCCTAAGAGGAAACATCCCCCCAAGTGACCACATCCTGCATGCACCTCCTTGCATTGAGCATAGGTATGTTCCACTGTTGGAACTATTTTGTTACTCGCAACAATCATTTCCTCCATTGTATCATAACATTCATTTTCTTATGAAAAACAAAACAAATACAGGAAAGAAAGGAATTTTATCTCATGTTCGTAGCAAGCGTGTCACCTTTGAATGGAGCATAGAATTTTAAGCCAAATTTTCATCCAAAGTTTGTGTTTAGCATGACCTTAGGAAGTTGAGCTCGTTACTCAGAGTTTACTTCTCCAACTGGTTACTCTTACAGTCCCCATGGAGAGTTTGATTGGTGCTTCCTGCATCACAAAGTTTCATTATCAATTCTATGCTACCAGAGTCCTCCATATGTCTCATGATCTTTTTCAAAGGATGTCTATAACCATATGTCATCCATTTCTCATAACTCTTGACATTGCATGTCGGCCATGCCCTCGGTGTGTCTTAGAATTACATGACGTTGTAGTCCTACCATGCACCATGTTCCTACTTTCATTATGGGTAGGTAGCCTTGAACCCAGTAGTCAACATCTCCTCATTGTTCATTGACTAGGGGGTTTCCCTTGTGTTTGATGGTAAGAAATCTATTCACACATTGTGATTCATGGCTTCCTCACCTTTTTCAGCAGTTTTCATTATTGGATGATATTCAAAGGGTCTTGTTCATGCAGTTCTTGCATATGGTCCATACAAAATATGCACAGGGTCATTGGTTCATCAACATCCTCTTCGTCCGAGTTCCTCCAAATCATGAAGCTATTTCTTTGTACCTCGTGCTAGCTGATGAGAGATGCCTTAATTCTCTCCTTTCAACATGTCTCCTTCCATTGACTTCAGTTCATCTATTCTGGAAATGAGGCCTAGAGTCCTATGAGTACCTAGAGTCTTGCATTCATCAGTCGTAGGTTCTCTCACCATCGCCAGTTGGGAATAAATCAATGCCTCCTCATCGATGGATTCTTCAAGTGTTTGACCTAAGCA
>CBVK0104271993.1:0-13094 GCA_900067695.1 Picea abies
AGAGATAAGCCACCACCATTCTAGCAAGCTTGTTTTCCATTGCATTTTATAGTTTCAACTTATTTCCTTATTGAATAGAAACCAGTTTTATTGTATATCTATTATTTTGTGTTAATAATTTTTTGATAATAATCTGTATTCATTTTTTTCTTCTCATAAAATCCAGATCATCCATAAATAATCATCGTCGTCGTCGTCGTCATCGACATAAATAATCGTCATCATCATCATCACATTCCATCATCATCATCATCATCATTGCACGCCATAATCATCATCATTTCCATTGTCATCGTCATCGTCATCATCATTTTCATCACCGTCATCATACTCGTCATCATTGTTGGAGCATGAAATTTTGGGAAGTTAAGCATAGTAAGCTAGGAGGAATGGACCAAAGGAAGCAACGTGTCATGAAAGAAGGAAGATCAACACAGAGTTAAAGAAAGGATGAAGACTAACCACACAGAAGGAATTTATAAAGTGGACAAGTGGAGTCCACTTAGAATTAAGGTTTTGAGCCATAATGTAATGGTTTTTACCCATTTTGTAGTATAAATAGAATATGTATTAGGTAGATTGAGGTGTCCTTTTTTACGGTGAGCAACCTATTTTTAGAACATCCTTTTGAGTTTTGAGTTGAAGTCTATATTTTGTTGAGATCTATAGAGCTCGGATGGAGTCAGAGTTGAGACATAATTGAGGGCCAGGTCATAAGCTGTGGATCTTGGTGTGACACTGGTCAGCCTCGTGCATCAGTACTAAATTATGATGTAATGCATGCAACGCTATTTTGAGGAAGAATGAATAAAGCAGATGGTCTTTGTGGACGTATCCCAGGGGGTGAACCACGGTAAAATATTGTGTTGCAATATGTTTGAATGATTTTTTTGTTTATGCAATTATGAATAAATGGGTTTATTTATGTCATGCACTAGTATAATTATGCAGAATGTATGCCATTGAATGTATAAAATAGGATATCTAATGAATGTTATGGTAGAATATATGTCAAAATAGAATAGAAGTAAAAGGAACATCCCCAATCCCTTCCATGACTGCATAAATATGTGTCATGTAGTCACCCATAAGCCATCTCAGGTGATACTGTGTTGTGGACTCTATGTCTGGTGTAGCCTTCTGGTTTACCAGAAGGGATGATGGTGAAAAGGGTTTTTTTGGAGAAATAAGGTAGAACTTGGGTCAACCCATACATCCAACAAATGGTTTTTTTGTTGGTCGGAACTCAGAAGGACAAACTATAAGGGGTTTGGTGAAGAAAATGCAGTGGTAGAAATGAATGTTCAAGCCATGGAATTTTATGAAGCAAGAGATTGAAATATGGTTGGAGACAAAGCAGTTATATTTTGCACAGAAAGATAATAGGGGTTCCAAGTATGCACCGTGCCAGTATCTACAGAGGTATGTGTTTATTGATTTGCATGAAGCATAATTTTGTTACCTTCCAAAGTTATTACAAGAGTGGTTGTTGAGGTTGAAGGATACCCATCCGAATAATCAGATTAGGCCAGTAGAGTGGACTACTAGAAATATTACATGATTGGAAAAGTTTAATAAAAAATTCATGTGCGTAGTGGATTTTTGGTTAGATAGTATTATTGTGAGGTTTATTACTAAATTTGCAGTAGACACAGCGAAGTCATATACTACTACAGAGAAGGATTTCTTGAGGGGACCAAGAGGGAGGTACATCAGGTCACTTTACACGTCAATCAAGATATTATTACATGATAAAGGTGTGATGACCATGGAATCGGACAACTATATCACTCTACGTGTATGGGGTATTTTGGGGAAGCACTAAGGAAGATCTGAGATATGGAGAAGGATCTAGAGAGTAGCTAGAAGAAGGAAGCAATGGACCTCATCATGATGGATGGTGAACATACTTGGTAGATCATAAGGAAAGAAGGTGTGATGCATAGTGGATGACCCTACCAGTATAAGATGAATAGAAATAAGAGGGAAGTAGTTGAACAAGAGGGATTGGATAACAATGAGGAAGAGGTAGAGGATTTTGCACCATGGAGAAGATTGAGGATATATTGCATGCCACATATGAGAGGAAAACTAGAGGTCACGGGTCCAGTGAAAAATAAGGCTCTCCATTCCAGATCAAAAGTAGTGTGGAACCCAGAACCCCATGTGCGACTAAGACATCTGAAGAAGAAAAATTAGTTAATGAACAAGTGATTAGTGGTGGAATATTTTTTACAGGACGTGGGTCCAATGGAAACTCAAGTAGAAGTGTGATTTCAGCAAGTAGCAATCATGTATCTACATCGTCCATAGGTGGTAGTACAAAAAACTTCACAATGGAAGGATAAGATCCAACTATTAGGTTACCATAGTTTTGAGGGGACGAGTCAAATGACCCATAAAAGTATTTTTTTATCTGTGAGAATATATGGGAAGAAAATAATATTACACATGAAGATACAAGGGTTATGAAGTTGGAAATCACATTCTGATATCACGCATTGGACTGGTACATGGGTCTCACAAAAAATAATCCAACAGGAGAACCTACAACTGTAGCATAGGTAAGGAGGCAATAAATAAATGAATTTTAGAAACCAAGTTCAGAATACCAGTTCATGAATGAAATGATGGAGATTAAGAAGAAACTAGGAGAATCAATCTAGGAGGTGAACCAAAATTTCAAGAGGCTAAAAGGTAGGTTAAATTAGCCTATTACATATATGCAGCATAGACATTTGTTCGTTAACTCTTTATTACCACACTTTAAGTATGCTTTGAGACAACAAAAATTGCACAGCCAGGCTGAGGCTCTGCAAGCAGCCTTACAATTAGCGGAAAATCAGTACAAGCATATAGATCTAGTTGTGGGAGAGATGAGACAAGATTTGAAGAACTTAACATTCCATTTGAATCAAAATAAAGGAAACGATAAAAGAGAAGGTGTTTTATGTACATTGTGTAGGAAAAACGTGGGTATGCCAAACCCTTTATCTTCTAGAGGACCATGGTGTGAGACTCGAAAAACACATGAGCATGATCCCTATCACTTCCCCCTGATGAATAAGTATCATAAAGTATTGAAAAGTACATTTTGTAATTTTTGCAAGTCATTTGGACATGAAGACAAGGATTGCATAAATTTGGAGATAATGAAATAGAGGATTTCATATACATATAGGGTGCAGGATGAACACATAACAGGACAACTTGCACAAAAACCGAAGTATAACAATGTGCAACCATAGTATAATATCACATAACATTTTCAAGAACAACTACAGTAAAACAAAGCGCAACAATTTGGAGCACCACTGCAACAATGTGCAGCTCAACCATAGTACAATAATGCACAACCATAGTATAATCAAGAACCTCATTATAACACACCACATGGAGATAATCAGGGAAACAGAGGAGGAGTTCGTGGAGGAAGAGACTTTGGAGGTGGTCGAGGACCAGTAGTTTATCATAACTGCTAGAAACCAAGTAACTATGCAAGGGATTGCCCACAACCACATGTGATAAGTATGTATTGTCGTGGAACAAACCATGAGACCAAAGATTGTCTAACACTTTTGGTGAAGATACAGGACAAGCGAAACTAGAACAATCAGAACGTACAATGGATTGTTGTGGAAAACAGATAAGAGGATGGTAAGAATGTCAACATAGTTACTAGAGGAGGAGTCAAGTCAGGAGAGAATGCAACAAAGAAGGACCAAGATCAATACCAATGGGTCAAGAAGAATACAGCGCCTGAACAGAAGTTTGATGTGCGCAAAGAAAAAGAGACATTCAAATAATCTAGACAAGAGATATTGAAAGAAAATATTGCATCTACTTCAGGGACAAAACTAGAAGATGAGATACCAATGTATGACATGCCTCCACTATTTGATCACACCAAAAAAGAGCATCCTTCATAGAAAGTAAGTAACTTAAGAAACTTTCTGGGGTCATGTGTAAAAATTTTGAATGACAAAAATTCATGACAAGTACTACAGAGTTTGTTATAAAAGTGTAATTATGGGGAAGAAGGGGTAAAAGGAGTGAATCAAGTCTGTAAGAAGAGAAGACCAAGCAGGGAATTCAAGTTGAATGCAAACATAGGATATTTCAATATGGGGTATATCATACTAGACTTAGGATCTGAAGTCAATGTTCTGCCAAAGAAGACATGGGAAGCTATGGGAGAACCTCTATTGGGGTATTCAAATATTCAGTTGAAGTTAGAAAATCAGCATAGAGTGGTTCCAATTGGAATATTGAAAGGAATCCTAGTATATCTAGATGGTGTGTGCACCATGGAAGACTTTGAAGTCATTGACATAGTAGATAATACTTCACCATATCCAGCTTTTTTGGGTTTATATTGGGCCTTTGATAACCAGGATATTATCAATTTGAAGATAAGGAAGATGATATTTGAATATGGAGAATACAAATTTATTGTACCATTAGATCCCTCAGAAGGAGCAAGGTATGTAGAACCTATGATAGAAAATATTCTTACAGAAGATGTGAATCAGTTGTACACAACTACCACGTGTGAAGGGGATCACATCAACCCAACTGCATATGGCATGCTCAGTTGGAGGAGTATTAATTCTTGTGCTTTAGACTCTGACACGGGACAAAAGAAATGGCAGTAGCAACTACATGAATTATCCACCAGAATATGTGTCAGAATGACACGCGCACTGAGATGGATTGGTTCAGAGGTAAGAGAGCCTCCTACTTTTTATGTTCTGAATGGATTAGAATTTTTTTTAATGAAGTTTCAATTAGAGGTAGTATAAATTCATAGATTACCAGTATTATATATTTCTTTGAAATATACACCTTCCCATTGGTGGGGTACACAAAAGGAGAAGATCAACAATTGGTTTCAGTGCAATAGGTTACTGTGCATTAGATTTGGCACAAAACAAGAGAAAAACGTATTGGAGAAATATGAGGGATTCATGAAACCTAAAGAAAATATAGATAAGTGCATCGTTAAATGGAGATTAGTACTACCAGAATAATGGCCACATCATTTCATTCACACATTAGAAGGCACTCCAAAGAACTAGGACATAGAACAGGAACAACGCAAAGAAACTACAAACTGGGAAGAGACAATAGAATTTTGTAGTTACATTTTCCTTTGAGCATGAAAGTCCAGAGATAGATACAATGTTGAAGGTGGTAAGAGACAAAATATTTGAAGAACTAGAATTTGAAATAATCCCAACATATTAGAAGCAGACTAGACATACAATAAAACAATTGTTGCATTGTTATCATATCGTAGAAGAAGAATATCCAACAGAGGATAACCCATGCAATATCTAGATATCAGAAGTTGAAGGAGAAAGGAAAATAGAAGGTCCAAATCTAGATTCAAAATATTATACTGTGCCATTAAAGATCAAGAAGGTAAACATTGGAACTGCAGAAAACCCAAAGATTGAAAGCATTGGCGATTATTGGGATAATCAAATAGTAGAAAGAATCACAAAATTACTGCACGAGTACAGTGACTTATTCCCAACAACATTTTCATAAATGAAGGGATTAGAATGCGAACTAGGAGATATGAATATCCCCTTAAATCCAAAAGATATACCTATAAGACAAAGACCTTACAAATTGAATCCAATATACAAAGAGAAAGTGAAGGCAGAAATTGACAAGATGTTGGAAGTCGGTGTCATAGAACTTGTGGAAGAATCATAATGGATCATCCCTATGGTGGTGCAGGAAAATAAGCAAGGAGGGATTAGGGTTTGTGTATATTTTCTAAAATTGAATGATGCTTCCTACATGATCCTTTTCCTACCCCATTTACAGATGAAGTTTTGGATAATGTAGGGGGTCAAGAAGATTATTCATTTACGGATGGGTTTTTAGGATATCATTAGATCTAGATAGCACCAGAAGATAGACACAAGAATACATTTGCTACAGAGTGGCGATCTTTCATTATATAGTTATTCCATTCGGGTTGAATAATGTGCCAACAATTTTTTCAATAGTAATAGTAGTATCTTTTAAGGACTTTATTCATAAGTTTTTGGAAGGTTACTTGAATGATTGGATAATGTTTAGCTTGTTGAAGGATCATGTGGAATTATTAAGATTGATGTAAGATAGATGTAGACATTGTCATATTCCATTGAATATTAAGAAATTCATTTTCGATGAACCTTTTGGTATTTTGTTAAGGAATGTGGTGTGTAAATAGGGTCTATCGGTTGATCCTACTAAAATTGTTGTCATAGTTAACTTACCACTACCGAAATCGGTGCACTAGTTGAAGAGTACACTTGGTCATATAGGGTATTATAGGAAGTTCATAAGAGGATATGAATAGATTATTGCGCCAATGGAGAATTTATTGAAGAATCACACTAAGTACCAGAGGAATGATGAATGCCAGCAAAGTTTGGATATCTTGAAGGAGAATATGGTTACTACACCGATTTTAGTATTTCTAGGTTGGGAAAAATAATTTCATGTACATGTGAATGTATATGCAATAGCATTAGGAGAAGTATTGACCCAACCAGGGGAAGGTGATATAGATTACCCTATTGCATTTGCAAGAAGAAATTTGACCTTGGTCTTTGGTCGTTGTGGGTTTTGCTCGACTACTCTGTGGTGCATTTTGATAGGTTGGAATGTGCATGTGATGACATCTTGCATGACCATGTCACCTACCAACCCGGTATGTGTCTTGGGGCCGCCTAGTTTCTTATGAATTTTCCTTATTATCTTATGTTTTTACAAAGGTAGACTTCCCTCCAAATCCTCCAATTCTTTGCATAACAAACCTTTACATGCCCTTAGTATTGGCCTGTTTCTTGTATTTTATTTTGGAGTGTAGAGATAGGTTCCTCTTTGACTACTTTTCTCTCCACCTTGTAATGCTCTGCATGGATTATACTCCATTTGTTTAAGTTCTATGAGTAGTGCATAGTGTGACGATGTACTCCCTTTGACTCTTATTCTTTGCTCTACATGACCATGACTCACATGCATTACTTTGTATGTTGCATGCGACATGCAGAGCTAAGGATTCCACTCTAACTTGCTCACACCTTTTTAGGCAAATACCTCTGCACACACTTGGTCATTTTATAACAAGTAATAATTTCTTGACACATGAAAATCAAGGTTTAAGCATGAAAAATAAAAAGGGTTATTAAGCACAAATCTAACCAAATAATTACACACTTATCCATTTTGACTCTTATTGGATCCAATTGCATCACACCTCTCCAATTGGAGGCTTTTGGTCCCCAAAATCGTGTAAGTAAAGATGATGAAATGTGTTCATGATTCGGTTTTGATCTTTGTCCTTTAATGCCAACTTGACAAATTTATTTATATTATTTTCAAGTAACCTAGACCTTTTATCTATAAAATGTCATGGATATTCCACTAGAATAGTTCGTCACAAGAAATCTAGTAAATAAAACTGAAATCCACACTATAAAGGTTAATGTCCTTTAGATTCTAGAATATTTAGTTACTGATTTTCTACTTATGCATGAAATAGATGAAATGCAGAAAATAGAGAATAGTAAAGTACAATCACACACCATCCACAAGATAAAACAAAGATTTTCTTTGGGAAACCTTTACGGGAGAAAAACTAGCTAGAAGGTGAGGCTGCTCTACTCTCTTTTCTCTGGTATGGAAATAATGCAAGTACAAAGGAGAAGGCACTCTCTATGGAGTTACCTGAGACTTGTGGCCTATTAAGCTACTAAAAAACATTAACCCCTTATGTTATGCTCTCTAATTTTCCACTCCCATTTTTTCTTCTCTGCTATGGAAAAAAATACAATAACATAGAATGGAACCCCTTCTCCTCCTAGTGGCCCAGTATTTAACATAGCTTGATAGCCATCTAGGGGTAGGTTTTTTACTTCCTCAACCCTCAATTGTGATAGGGTTCTATACCTTCTAGAATCTTCTTGAAAATACTCATGTGGATAGCCCCATATGCATGAGTAATGGGGGATGACATGGCATCCTCTCATACCATGGTGGTCAACATGATAGGTCAACTTGAGGGAGACATAACTTCTACATACGAACTTTGATTGACACTTGGTCTGTACCAATGGAAAGGTATCAGAGTGTATAAAATTTTGAAGGGGGTTTGCACATGTTTTAGATACAAAACCCCAAAAATACATCGTTTAATGCCTCAAAATGGCTTCGAAAGGTTTCAGACCCCAATTTTCCAAATATCAACTTGCGGGAGGAATATCTTTTGCATACAAGCTCCGATTGACGTGATTTTTGCACCGTTGGAAAGGTATGGATGTGTAGAATAGTTTCAAGGGGTCCCTCTATGTTGGGATTGTTTTAACTCCAAAAGAATGGAGTTTGATTCCTCAAAATGGTCCTAGAAGGTTTCGGACCCCAATTTTCCAAACTGGGACCTACCACTAAAATGGCCCTCGAAGTTGATTCCTCCAATTTTGTCCACTATGAAAAGATCGATATAGATGAAAAATAAATAAATGATCCAATCTAGATCAACCTTCTTCTAAAAATGGCATCCTTCATTTATTCAAGTGCATTTGATGCAAAATATTCCACTACGGGAAAACCCTTCTCTTCCTCTTCCCCATCCAACATGAGGGCTCAAACATTTTCAATTTCTCCATATTTATCATTGAAGGCATTCTCATATAAGGAGTTAGTTTCAATTGAAAAGCATTACCATAAAATTGGTAAGTGATGTCAAATGGTCCATATCTCTAAGTATTTAACTTATTGGGTACCCCTTGTAAACGTTCTTTGTTGGGATAAAGCCATACTCTATCCCCAACATAGAATTTGTAGTTTTTTTTTATGTTCATCATGTCTTAGATTATATTTATGCTGATTTTTCTCAAGCTACTCTTGCACCTTCAAATGAATCTACCTAATATGTTCTATAAGCATGTTAAATTTCTTTGCATCCTCTTTCGTTTCATGTATTCCTTCCTTATGTTGCCCAGAAAAAACATCCAAAGGTGAAGATGGAAAATTGTAACCAAAACAAGTCTCAAAGCTTTTTTATTAGGTGGAAAAATGATTTTCCTTGTTGTGAGAGTATTGAATATAAACTACATGTTCATCCTATATCTTTAAGTGATTCTTATTATATCCTTCAACAATTGGACCAAAGTTATGTTCACAAAATTAGTGTACCTATTGATTTGGGGATGATAAGGAGTAGAGCACTTCAATTTTGTATTCATTACATACCATAATGTTCTCCAAAACTCTCTAAAAAATCCAAAATTCCATCAAGCACTACTAAACTTGGAAAACCAAAATGTACCTGTACATTTGAAAAGAATAATTTATTTGTTTCATGGTTGGTAATGGTCTTCTAACAAGGGATATGTACAAACATCTTGCTAAATTGTTCCACAACTACAAACAAATAGTCATGGCTTCTCCTAAACATTGGAAAACCTCCAACAAAATCCATAGAGATACTTTCATAAGGTCTTCTTGGTATTGGTAATGGCATGTATAGAGAAATTTCCTATTATTTGTATTACTAATGCTACATAAAACACAACCTCTAATAAAATTGAAAACTTAATCTTCCATCTTAGGCCAGTAAATATATCTTTGTAGATTTCGAACGGTCTTCCCAAGACCAAAGTGTCCAACATTTTGAGAAGTATGATATTTCCTTATTTAATAATTCTCCTTCCCTATGGTCTACACAACTTTCACAACTTATAGATTTTCCCATATTGAATATGATATCCATTTCCTTTTGGATCAACTATTTTCTCCTTTAGTTGCTAAAAGAAATCCCCAAAATTACATCCTCCTTGTAATCTTCAATAAACAATTCATGCATGAAGGGTTGAAGCTACATAATCACTCCCATCACTACAATCTTTTCATGGGTGGCCTTGAAAACATTTCTTTTAGTATGTTTGTCACACTTTCTTATATTTGATAAGCAAGTGGAATTTCTATAAAAAACCATCCACTTATAATGCCTTACCTACTGCATTTTTCTTTGAATCTGAAATACTATAATGGTTGGAGGTGAACATGGATTATGATTTGTTTCGCTAAGTGGTAGTTTTTCCATTTCTTTCTTGTCTGAACAAGGTAAAAGAGTTCCTTATCATAAGTAGGTAGTTCAACACTGCCCCATGGATCAACTTTGAATGGTAGACAATTGATCTTCCTCCTTGCATAAAAATTTCATGCATGGCATACTCCCTTGCATCAATTTAATTCTCAAATGGTTGTTGCAGATTAGGCATGGAAAACACTAGTGCTTGACTTATTTTTCTCTTATGTTCTTCAAAGGACATTTGCTATTGTTTTCCCCAATGGGAATTCTTCCATTTTGTTGTTATGGAATGTAGTGGTGAAACTACTATTAAAAAAGTTTAAATGAACTTCCTTAGATATTTTTTTTCTCCCATGAAACTTATATTTGTCACACTAGTAGGGGTAGGCCATTTATGAATCTTAGAATTTCTTTAATTGGGAACCATTATGCTTGAGGATTGTCTAAAGGAAATGTTGTTGTGCAATTGGTAGTAGTTTCGTGTGGTTGTTGTTGTCTTTCTTGTCTTTGATGGAACTTTGATAAGAGGTTCTACTTTTCTTGAATGGAATGAAATAAAAATTTGATCTCACCTGCATGCATGCACTTGGGGCCGATGAAAAAAGCGATTATTTGTCCTACCTTTTGAAACCTCCCTCTCAATATATGATAATATTTAATACCCGCTTCCATCTTTTGGCTATATATCTATTTTTATTTATGTCGATCAAGTTTATGGATAAACATATCTCCCATCCATAAGGCACTAATCCATAAACGGGAAGCTTATAGTATCAACATTTCACCAACACAGAAATCTATGTACTAACAAATATAACCTTATCTCTTTAAATGATGGGAAAATAATCAACCAACCAATCCAAAAGTTAAGTCATCCCAAATAAAAATGAGTTGGAATACCTAGAAGTTGAGTTGGAAAAACGAGTCAGAAGAGAGGCAAGTCGAGTTGACCAAGGGAGACAAAATGACCAAAAGAAAACCCAGTTGAAATGTGGGTGAATTTCGGTTGACCAAAAGTAATTGTTGGTCAAATGAGAAAAGGGAATCAATTAAAGGGAAAACCCATTTAGAATGGGTCAACCCATAATTTAAAAAAATGACTAAGAGGCAGATTCGAAAACTAGTCATGATGGGAAACCCATTACAAGTCAGATTTGGTGACCAACAGTTGAAAATAAACTAATAAGGGAGAAATTGAAAACCAATGGAATGTAAAAAAGTTTAGAGAGTGATTTTGGTGAGCCATGGAGAATAAAAACGTCTAGTGGAGATTTTTTCAAGGAACGACGATTCAAAAACATTTGGAAGTTGAGTTTGGCATTCAATGACATAGAAAAACACAGGAGATATTAGTAGTGGGTGAAATTGTAAATATGTGTATGTGGCTCATGGGTAAATAATGAATGCCTAAACAGCCCCAACTTTCAATATATATGTTGTCTATGATTTATGGGCAAAGGAAAATTCCCAACAAATTTGAGAATGTGCCCAATGACTCTAAAAATGACATTAGAAACCCCCAAGTAAACAGTGACGGCTCCAAAGGGATGGCCATTGATTTCCAACTTCTGGATCAATGTATGGATAAGACTAAAGAGTTGTTAGTCTAGATTACGGACCCATGTGGACCATATTAATATAAGATGAGCTCAAAAAATAACTAGCATGAAGTTATATTTGCTCAACAATATGTAGATCGCCATTAAGTTACAATGCACACATTAACCATTTATGAACAATACAACCACAAATAATCATTACACGTGAACTCAAAATTTACCTTGGAAACCAAAACAGAAAAACCAACATTCCTTTGGATTTAACCAAGCTATTTATTATTCAACAATGGGAAATTTATAGGCTCTTTGGTTCATCACTATGATCCTTGGTGACATCTAGGCATCCCCTTTACATCATTCATATTCAAAGGACCATTTTCTCATTGTTGGGAAACATAATATAGAGGACTGAGCCGATCGGGAGGATAGTTGGAAGGTCAGGCATCCCCAATGCTTTAGCTTTTCTCCAACTTATTTCTCCTTATTTTCTTTATTTTTTTTTCTTTCCTCCCACATGGAAAAGGTATCACGAAGTCTCATTATTTCTTTATGTACAACAATATATTTCTTGGTATTACATATACTACATACAAAAATGAAAAAAAATTGTGATGGCATGGGACCCTTCATGCCAACAAGTTGATCTCCTTCATCATATATAGCCTTAAAAAATGCCCATGTTGATCATCTTAGAGCCTGTGTTGATAGCCATTAGTTCTTTTTGGATCCAATTCAGATCATACCTCCCCATTGGGAGGCTTTTGGTCTCCAAAATCTGCCAAGGATAGATGAGGGAAATTGCTTGTAATCTAGTTCCTCTCATACCACTTCACTTTTCTTGTAGTTTTTCCTTCGAGACCAATCTGCCACATTTCTTGTTTTCCTTTGTGAGTCGTCTATTCCTTGTGTTGTAGAACTATGTCTTTCTTCAACTCCTCAAGTCCATGAGGTGAAAGGTCTTCAATAGTGGGAAGAACCTGATTTTCTTCCTCCTAATCTAGAATGAAGGGTTCAAACAAATTCAAATATTCCAAGTTCACCACTGAGTTGACCCGCATATAAGGTGGAAGTTTCATCTTGAAGGCATTCTCATTCACTTTTTCAATGATCTGGTGGAAGTTTCATCTTGAAGGCATTCTCATTCACTTTTTCAATGATCTCAAATGGCCCATATCTAAGGGGCTTGAGTTTCTTCGTTTATCCTTGCATTTTATCCTTACAGAGATAGAGCCACACCTTGTCTCCAACAAAAAAATTATGATCCTCCCTATGTTGATCATGCCTAGATTTGTACAATTTCTAGCTCTTCTTGAGTTGCTCCTAAACCCTTAGATGTATATGCATGATATTTTCTATGAATGTGTTTGAATTATGTTCTTCTCCTTGTAGTCCTTCTTCTTCCTTTTGTTTTCCATAAACGATGTCAAATGGTGAAG
>CBVK0104272015.1:0-20926 GCA_900067695.1 Picea abies
CATATGGTGTAGATTCCATGGGGGGCTGTTTTAACTTAATGCCACCATTAACCCAAGGTGTGGACCACGGTAGGGTCTGTGGCCTATTTAATGCAGTCACGGATTCTAAGGATGGACACAGAGTATAAGGAGTACATGAAGTATGATGCATAGTATGGACAATGCATTGGGAAGCATGCCAGCATAATGATTTTATCTTGATTTGCATTCCATGAAGCACCATGTCCAAGAATATGCATGTTTATACTCATTTTTCTTAGTTTCTTGAGAGGATCATGATGCTGAAGTTTGTTTTATGATAAGAGGATGTTTATGAAAATCTTAGTTCAGATAGCCTTGTTCAAGAATTTTAGCGCATTGTTTTACATTTTGAAAGGGGTAAAATTGAGCCAGTTTAGAATATAGTCAATATTATACTCATTTTTTTCATAATTTCGAGGGGAATTCAATGGTAAGCTCTATTTATGGATTTGAATAGGATAATTGAAGAGTGACTTCAAATTTGTCTTTGTAAGTCTATTTTCATTGTAATTTGAATAGGATAATTTAAGAGTGACTTCAAATTTGTCTTTGTAAGTCTATTTTCATTGTAATTTTGACATTTGA
This sequence comes from Picea abies, assembly GCA_900067695.1. NCBI lineage: Eukaryota > Viridiplantae > Streptophyta > Pinopsida > Pinales > Pinaceae > Picea > Picea abies. Next base: position 607 of record CBVK0104272015.1, read on the forward strand.
GATTATGAAAAGTAGTCTCACTGTTTAAAGAGGACTTGGAGATTTAGCCTAGGAGAGGTGAATTTCGTCATCAAATATTATCTCATTTAGTTCTTTTATTTTTTGTTGTGTCATCTCACATGATTTTGTAAATTATCGTATTTTCATGAAGTTTTGGATAAGAAAATGTTCACATGTGTTATGAAAATCTTTCAAATACGATCAAGAATTATTCTCAATCAAGTTAGATGTTAATATGTGTGTTTAAAGAATACTTTGGAATCTAAGGATTTTCAGATCAAGTTGGTATCAAAGATAGTTTTTTACAAGTGTTTTCAAGTTGATGTGACGAGGTCCAAGACTCCAATTGGTGAAGGTGTTTGAAGACTCTGTAGAACATATCTCTTTGTTGTAGAATAAAGCATGAGTAAAGCTCTCATGAATTTAAGGCTCAATAAGGACATTAATCGATAGATTCAGAAGGATAATTATGAATTGAGGATGCAACTACAATCTCTTGAGAAGGAGAAGCATAAGCTTCAATATCGATTGATATGTCATGAGGAATTCAATAGAAGTATTTTTCATGAGTTGGAAACAAATTTGTAGGCTAACTATCAGATATTGGCACCATTCTATGAAGTTTAGCAAGTAGAGAATGAAAATTATCCTATACAAGAGAGACTAACTTCTTCAAAAGGTATGATTGAGAAAGATGATTCATCGTACTATTCTTCTCCCCATCAATATGGAGAGTTTTCAAGGACGACTGAAGTAAGGATAACTTCAAATGAAGAGGTCCTTCATAAGTAATTGGTTTTGCATTCCAACACATGGAAACGTAAAAAATACAAGACATATCTGGGAAGAGATGTGCATTTTAAAGAGGGATTGAAGACATTTCCCACTAGTAATATTGGTATAAATGTATGGTTTAAGTATCCATGTGCTTCCTATGGAACTAGTAACCATAATATGGTGAAATTTCAAAGAAGACAATCCTTGCAAGAAAATCCATCCAAGAAGAAGGCCAAAAGAAAAGGACATTTTCCAAGACAAAACAAAAGGGGGAATGATAAGAAGGGATTGTGGTTCCAAGATGGGAACAAGAAAATTTTCACTTATTGTGGTAAGAGTGGACATCAGATAGAGAAGTGTTGGACACTTTATCCACATTTATGTCTGAAGAAGAAAAAAGAGGATGCAAAGGCTCTTACAAGAAGACAGGTAGCAACCCAAAGTGAAGTTAATAATCTTGCTGAAATATTCAAGAAATAATACTTAATCATTGGTATTAATAGTGTAACATATGAAGACATTGAGGTATGGTTCATGGACAGTGGCCTCGCCACATGACAGGAATGAGATCAGTATTTCTTATTGTTAGCACTATGTAAATTTTGTTCGACCGATAGACAAACGACATAAGTAACTGTTTCAACCAACTTTAGGTTGGATTTGACCCTTCCAACCAGAGAGGGCTCTCTCATGCATATAGCTGTTGAAAACAATCAAAATATTTGGCAATGCACACACAGAGGTCAAATTCTATAATAGGATAAATTTTAAAAGTTGTAGGACAAAACTAGAGGGAAGGGACATTGGGCAACGTGGTCAATTCCTGAAATTGTACGAAGATTTATAAGCTATGCATTCCAGAGGGAACTGAGGGAAAATAGGTATGATGTCCAGCCAAATAAGTAATATGGGATGGTAGTGGAAAAGAAGAAAAAAACACTATGACAAGAGGCATCTAACTGGGGACGAATCTCTTGGTATAACTTTAGAAGAAGAAACATAAAGGCTCGATACTAAAAACAGAGCACCAATCCAGGGTGAATTCTGAACCAGGAACCAATAAACACATAACAAGTATAATCAATATGAGAAAAAGGACCAACAAGGTAAATTTTTTCTTTTGCTTAAAGATGATCGCTAACAGAAAAACACATTCATGAATATGAAATACAAGAAGACATACTGAACATCAACACCGTGATGAATCTCGACTGTCTAAGAAAACCTTCTCTTCTTATATTAAAATCCATAAGAAATCACAAAGTTTTCCTGCTACAAGGGCAAGCCCTTCTCCGGCTAGTCTAATCCTTCATTTATCTTTTTAATAGTATATATAGATAAATTACATATGATACCTAAACCAGATCATATTCTCTAAGATTCCAAAAATAGATATCGGTTATAGAAGGAGTAACGTACCAAAACTGAACTCTTACTTTATAGGGAACGTCACAAACAAAAAACTGAAATATTTGAGATCTTTACCCTAAATTCCACCTGTCTACAAAATCATAAGATTCCCTAAAATGAACTCAATTTATCTCGTCATGAATTTTTCATTTTAGCTTTTCAATCTCTTCCTTTAACATGTCAAACCAACTAGGCTAGTCTTCTTCAGTACCTTTAATTGTTCCAACTTTAGCCTCTCCTTTCGCCGCTTTTTTATTTTTCTCTCACCATCTTGCATGTAGTGTCCATATGCATATCCATTAATGATCAAATCTTTCATAATAGGATTCAACCTGATATTGTCACCTTATCCTGGTTCATCTGTAGATTTTGCGTGAGATTTTGTTGCTAGGAGTTGTGCAACATGCCTTTCTCTCTTTTTAATTGATGACCCTATCATATTATTTGAATTTCCTGGTTCATTGAAAACTGTTGGATATTTCTCCTCATCCCCTTTGTTCTGTTAGGGAACATGAGCCTATTTCCCTCAATTGTACATGAATTGGACGAGCGATTTGATTTGTAGTTATCTCATTCTAGAATAAACAGTGAATTACCCAAAATAGAATAATTTCACCTGTGTTTTGAGTAACATTCACCATCAAGTATTAATCACGGGCTACTGACGAAAGTCCTTACAGGAATAATTTCCTCTCACATTCGACCATCAATTCCCAATGATGAGTCTTAAATCAATTATTTGGCAGCACTTACTTGGCATTGAACGAACGAATGGTACCTAAAAAAGTGTCTTGAGATTATTAGCCTGGTCGTCAAATTTCCTTTCCACATGTAACCATTGGATTTGACACATTTAATGACACTTAACACATGATTTGGGGGTGTGATGAATTGGTTTTGAGTTCACCCACTTTTCCCCCCTAAATGCACCTAGTGGTGCCACATAATTTTGAGCTGAAAACACAGTTTTCTTTTCAGCCCACTTTCAAGAATTAACCTCTGTGGTAGTTCTCCACCTGAAATTATCCCTAACTATTGATCTATGGCACCCATGATATGTGACCCATCAGGTCCCATCAACTCCGCATTTCTGCTATATTTAGCCCCATCCTCTAGTTTATTGTGTCTCTACACCAATTTAGCCTCTCTCTAAGTCCCAAAACTTGTATTCCATAAAAAAAATTGTTATAGTGATAACACTTACTTTCTCATAAATTGACATAGATTGCTATGTAGGATCTGTAACTAACACCAGATAAACCATAATAGGGTTTGGATATGTAAGATTCCATCTCGATTTGGGAGAATTTATGGGAATAGAACACATATTATATGTTCTGAAAGTAAACCTATTTTGGAAATTTGGTTGTCATTGATGTCAACTCTAGAAGAAGTTTAGAAGCCCCTAGAAGTGATGGGTGTATTGAAGAAGTCTCCAAAGTGGTCCCCTTATGTCATATCTTTAAGCATGGCCCTCACGATAAGATGCTTTGAATAATTCTACAAGAATCCATGGAAATATGGTTAAGTGGTTAAAAATTGTCAAGAATCCCCAAAGGTGTTGCAAACAAGAAGTTACAGGTCGTCCCTAAAAGTTAAAGTTAAATAAATAAAGTGCAAACAAGAAGTTACAGGTCGAACCTAAAGTTAAATAAAGAAAGTGCAAACAAGAAGTTACAGACCGACCCTAAAAATTTAAGTAAAGGAAGTACTTGGAAAAGTATAAATACACATCAAAGAGCCTCTCGTTATCATCAAGTAAGTGTGGAATGGAGCTAGCATAAATGGGTCTGCACTTGTGTTAGGAATATTGGTGAAGTTCGGTAAAGGGAAAGTATGCAAGAGAAAAGTGTATGGAGCTTTCTAAGGTCATATATGGGTCGCATTGGAGCAAGGTGCGGATATCTATGGGTCGTAGTGGAGAAAAGCGTGGATGTCCATGGGTTGACAGTATAATAAAGTGTGGATCTGTTTCTAGGGGTAGGTACAAGCTGACAAGTAACATCAACAATTTTTTCAGGTGAATCTACAGTAGACTAGGATAGTCTTGGAACTTGGCTACGACATGTTGATTCTTTTATATATACATATTTAAGGGTGGAAGGAAGGGGTAAGGAAAGGAGGTTGGAGCCTCCTTCCAGTTGGAGCTAGAGAATCTAGGGAGTTGTAGCTTCCTTCAGGTTTGAGCTCGTAAACTAAGGGTTTGGTGCCTCCTTCCATTTGGTGCTAGAAAATCTTGGAAGTTGTAGCTTCCTTTGAATGTAATCTTTTTATTATATAAGAAAAAAAATCTATGGATTTCCATGTAAATCTATTGTGCACTGTGTATTTATTCTTCTTATCCTACTGTATAATGGATACATTATTTGATTGAAACATAAAGTTGTAAAAAGTGTTAAATTGTACTTGATGTTGATTCACCCCCCCTCAGTATTAACAATTGGTATCAGAGTCAGTTACCTTCATAGTATTCTAATCACTGGAAGGAAGATCGTTATTAAAAATGGAAGTCCACGTTCCAAATGGGATTCCACCATTTTATGGAAACAATTATGCATATTGGAGAAACATAATGCAAACTTACTTGACATATTTAGGAGTATACATCTAGCTCTCAGTTGTCAATGGCTATAAATTTCTGAAAAACACTCCAACCGATCCACATGAGAAGAAATTAATGAGATGTAATTCAAAGGATAGGCATGTTATCATGAGTGAAATGAAACCAACTGTTTCTATCAAGGTGATGGGTTGCAACACAACTAAATAGGTTTGGGACAAACTTAAAAACATTTATGAAGGCGATCCAAAATTCAAGCAGGTCAAGCTCCAACAACACAAAGAACAGTTTGAAAATATGAAAATGGATGAAAAAGAAGATATTGAAACCTATTTACTCAGAGTAAATGAAGTCGTCAAATCCATTAGAGGATTAGGAGAAAAATTCCAAGAATCCTTGGTTGTATAGAAAGTGTTGAGATCACTTCCTTTGAGATATGATGTCAAGGTCTCAACCATTGAAGAAACTAGTGATTTGACCAAAATGACAATGGATGAGCTACATGGGTCCTCACATCATATGAAATGAGAAACATATAAAGAAAATGGACATCCAAACAGAGAAACAACTTTTAAAGCCACAAATAAAACAAGGAACAAAAAACACAAGGTAGAAGAAATGGTAGACGATGAATCAAATGAAGAAGAATCACATCTCATAATGAATCTTAAGAGGGGAATCATAAAATATAAAGGTAAGTTACCTTTTAAATGATTCAATTTTGGTAGAATAGGACAATATGCTAAGAAATTTCCTTTTGAAGAAAAGAAAATCTTCCTCAAGAAAATATCCTTTAATCCAAGGAGGAAAATAGTTCTTCAGATGAAAGTGATGGAGAAGAAATGGATGTAAGGGAATTTCTCTTCATAACTCAAGAAAATCATAATGATGACTTAAAATATTTTGAAACATATGAAATCAATTATAGAGAAGAGTCTGATGAAGATACCAAAGAAATAAACATAGAGTCTTCCTGAGATGCTATAAAAATTGAACCATGCAGAAAAAGAAAATAGCAAGCTCAGAAACAAAAATAGAGAAAGAAAAAATGAATTGAGTAGCTATGAAGAAGAGAATCATGAGATTGAAAAGAAAATTAAAATCTTGAAGGATACGTTAGATAAGAAGACTGAAGATTATGAGAAATTAAAAGAAGAATTGGATCATGCAAGAAAGGAGCTAACATTGAGAATGGAAAAATTGGAGAAATATGAAAGAAGTAATGAAAATTCTTAGCAAACAGAGATCACCTATCAATAACATGGGACTTGGATACAATAATAGTTTGAAGAAAATAGACATAGATAAAAAGGACAATAAATATGAAGGAAATTATAGAAACTATGCAAATACCTTAAGAAGTGGAATCAACAATCAAAAGGGAGTTGAAGAACAACATGAACATGACACCTCTAGTTGGAACAGAATATCAAAATTTAGAAGGGGTGAGACACCAAGAAAGTCCTTTCCCACCATGTAGGAGAATATTTTTCTTGGTCATTTTTATACTTGCAAAAACTTTGGACACAAAGAAATTCACTTTAAAATCAATGCAAGAAATAAGTATATGAGAAACATAAATGATTATGGATATCCACAGGACAATCATGTAAACAATAGATCTGGAAATTCTTATGAATCTATCAACAAAAATTACAATCCCTTTGATCCACTGAAGGATAAAAATATTGTATGCTACAAATGCAATAATTGTGGTCACAAAGCATGAGGTTGCAAAGATATGAAGGAAGATGCTCCTATGCCAACTAAGGTATGGAAAATGAAAGAGAATCCAAACAAGGAAAAACAATTATTAGCATTGATTGTTTAAGATAAAGAAGATGAATGGTACATAGAAAGTGGGTGCTCAACACACATGACTAGGGACTAAAACAAATTCATCATCCCAAAGAAAGGAAAAAGTGGCATATTGGCATTTGGAAATGATCCTCTATCAAAATACTTGGAAAAGGTGTAGTGAGTCTTGGAAGTGAAAATGTAAAAGCAAAAACTATCTTATTGGTTGAAGAATGGAAGAATAATCTCCTTAGTGTCATTAAAATATGTGATCAATGATACAATATTAAGTTTAAATCCCGAAGATGTGAAATCAAAGAAGAATACTTGGGCATATTGGTTGTAACAACAAAAATAAGACCAAATAACATATACATCCTAGACAAAGAGGAAAGTAAGAAAATCAAAGTCACATAAAAGAGCTCCAAGAAAGGAAACTATAAGAAGATAGAAAAGGAAGGAGAAGTATTATTGAGCACTATGAGTTCAGGGGGAGCATATCTAAAGAGAATATTCACCCTTTTCCATTGATGTCAAAGGGGGAGAGAAAAATCAGGAGCATTATGAAAGGGGGAGCAATGTTCATAGGAAGAGTATGAGTGTTTCCATCAATTCTAAAGGGGGGGATTGTTGTAAAATTGGTTTTTATTGATGTCAACTCTAGAAGAATTTTAGAATCCCCTAGAAGTGATGGGTGTATTTGAAGAAGTCTACAAAAATCCCTGGAAATATGGTTAAGTGCTTAAATGGTCAAGAAGCCCCAAAGGTGTTGCAAACAAGAAATTACAGGTCGGCCCTAAAAGTTAAATAAATAAAGTGCAAACAAGAAGTTATAGGTCATCCCTAAAGTTAAATAAATAAAGTGAAAACAAGAAGTTACATGACGGCCCTAAAAAGTTAAGTAAAGGAAGTACTTAGAAAAGTATAAATACACATCAAAGAGTCTCTCATTATCATCAAGTATGTGTGGAATGGAGATAGCATAAGTGGGTCTGCACTTGTGTTAGGAATATTGGTGAAGTTCAATAAAGGAAAATTCTATGAGAGATAAGTGTATGGAGATTTATGAGGTCATCTAAAGTGTATGAAGTTTTATTAGGTCATTCATGGGTCGTAGTGGAGAAAAGCATGGATATTCGTGGGTCACAGTGCAGAAAAGTGTGTATGTTCATGGGTTGATAGTAGAGAAAAGAGTCGATCTGTGTTTTTGGGCAGGTACAAACTAACAAGTGACATCAATAAGATATTCAAGTGAATCTACAGTAGACCAAGAGAGACTTGGAACTTGGATATGACGGGTTGATTCTTTTATATATACATATTTAAGGGTGGAAGGAAGGGGAAAGGAAAGGGGGTTGGAGCCTCCTTCCAATTGGAGCTGGAGAATCTAGGGAGTTATAGATTCCTTTACGTTGGAGCCTATAAACTAGGGGGTTGGTGCCTCCTTACAGTTGGTGCTAGAAAATCTTGGAAGTTATAGCTTCCTTTGAGTGTAATATTTTTATTATATAAGAAAAAACTTGTCTGGATTACCACGTAAATCTATTGATCATTGTGTATTTCTTCTTCTTCTCATATTATATATTGGATACATTGTTTTATTGAAAAGTAAATTTGTAAAAAGTGTTAAATTGTACTTGATATTGATTCACCCCCTCTCAGTATCAACAACCTACTCTTAATTGCATCTTTCAAAGATGAAGGATATGCAGTTGCATTCCAATATTGAAAGGTATGTTGGGCCCTTCATTTTGAAGACCAACGATTTTTGTGGAAGTATAAAGGTTTTACGGAACAATATAGCATGAAAGAAGTGGATCATGTTATCGCATAAGTTGTATCTTGGTAAACTCATGACCCAATCCACAAGATGGTGAGAACTATGGGAGAGTCTACCCACTATCATCTTAGATAAATCCTTCCCTTGCTTTAGTGAAGGAGAAATCCTACACAAGGGGGGAATCTTGAGTGAACCTAGGGGGAAATGAGATGGAAATTTATGGAATATGATGCCCCTACAGGTCAAACTACTAAGTGTAATGTGGCTTGGAAACAAGTCTTGGAGATGGTCAATGGTTACCAAGTGCTTGAGTACCTACGGAAGATAGTTGTACCTTCCCTAGACACGAGAAAAGGAAAACATTCAAGCCAATATATACAGTGGAAGAGAAAGTAAATATTTATTTCCTATATAGAATAAGTAAACAATGATACAAATCAGCAAGTAAATGATAATCAAAGATGCTAAATAAGTCACTGAAAGTCTAGTTAAAGATGCAAGAGATAAGCTAGTAATGACTAGTATAACTTGAGTAAGGATGTTATGTAATGTTATTGAGGAGAGATTATGGAAACCTTATGGCTTTATAAAAAAATTGATATGGTATAAAGTTCCAACCACCAAAAATTACAAGTAAACCACCCAAAAGATGCATAATGATAAGAAGATTATTATGGCAGCTTTTTAGCAAATTTTGATTATTGAAAAAACAACAAAAGTAAAAGTTATAGAGTGTTTTTTTGCAGCCCTATTGGTTGTATCTTTTATTTATGGCAGAATAAGGAATACTTTGGCTAAATGACAAGCCCTAGTGGCCCAAATAATCATATAAAACATACAATTGATTGCACTTTGAACCAAATCAATATCTCATTAAATCACATTTTCCAATGCAAGTAATTTATTTCTCCAATCCAATTTTCAGATTAGTTCATTTAATATATTGGGTAAATGGAGTCTTGGATGTGAGATTTAGATCCACAATATCCCTAGGGGTGTAATCCATTTTACTCCCTAGGGAATGCAAATCAATCTAAGGCAAATCTAGGAGGGTGTACACCCTTGTACTCCTCCTAGCAACCTTGCCAAAAATAACTTATCAATCAACAAATGAGATGAAACTTGGTGGAGGGTGTATGCACTTATACTCCTAGGGTTTCAAACAATAATAGCATGGAACAAGAAGAAAATACCAACTAATGCAGAAATTTCCTTACCAATTCAACAAGATGCAAGATCAAACCCTAGTTTACCAAGTAAATTCCACCACAAAGAAGATCAAACCCTAGTTTACCAAGTAAATTCCACCACAAAGAAAGAGACAAGCCTTCCAAATATAGCACACCAATTTACTCCACAATATCAAAATAAAACACCAAACGACATTTTCACAAGAGAGAGATATCCAAATTTCCCAAAGAGGACAAAAATTTCAGCCAAGTATCCTTCTCCAAGTTGGAGGATTTATGTCTCAAATGAAATGATTTTGATATTTATGGATACCAAAACTATAATATAAATTTTTTCCACTTAAAGAGGGTAACCCACAAAACAAGGGATACATTTATCTTTATTTTTCCCCTTTACAACTTTAAATTTAATTTGCACATAAGAATTTACAACTTTAAATTTAATTTGCACATAAGAAAAACCCTAAAACATGACGTCATCCCCTTTAGGGGTGACGTTTTGGCACATGTAGGAAGTTGTTGGGGTTGGAGAAGGTAGGGTTGGGCCTCCAAAGGCCATGTGTCTTCAAGTCAAGAGTCTCCTCCTCAATGCAAGGGGTATTCCATAAAAACGTCTCAAGTGTCCATATTCACCACCACATTCCCTAGCCCCAAGCAAGACATCAAGCCTAGAAACATGGTATAAGAGCTCCCAAGCAGGTCATTGGGTTGGAGGAAGGATAGGTTTCATTGTCCAACGTGTCATATCCTACCTCCAAAGGCTACAATCATCATCTATTGTGTGTTCCATGACATCCAACCTCTAGGATTCTTTCTCCAATGAAGGCCCAAGCTAGACATGTTCCTCCAAATCATCCACTAGTCAAGGTCCAGGAAAGACAGACAAGTGCACCCTCCAAGTATCTCAAGTCAAAGCATCATGTAAATTAAAATCACAATTAATATAAGAGCCATCTAAGCATATACATCAAAGAGTAACTTATCAAATTAAACAAGTGCTCAAAGACCTATGCAATTTTCCAAGTTTAGGTATTCCTTGCTAGCAATTACATCGCCTTATCAAGTCACAGATAAGGGTATAACCTTCTCACTATGGGAAAGGGAGAACCCTTTGCTCTTTGATTTCAATGTTAGTATTAAATCACGAGGTTTTGATACAGATATAATTAGGTTGTAGCTTGGGAGGATTCAAAACTAAAATGATAGGATTAATCAATCAAATTGTTTTTTTTATTGATCAAGCAGCCAGAATGAATTGCAGGGCAAGAAGAGTGTAATTTCCCACCATCATTCGAGTTCAAGGCTTCTCTCTGTGTCAAGAGGGGTAAACTCTAGGGGAAATAATAACTCCTTCTAAGAGATTTATATAAGAAGATGCATGCACTTAATATGAGAGCTACTTAAGTATGATATACAAAGTATAATTGCAAGTAAGGGTGAAGTGTAGGATTTGTAACTATCCGAGTAGGTTTCTGGGTAGACTTGGGGAAGACCAGTTAACATGCACCAAACAAAAACCTGAATACTGGATCAACTATTTCAGTACTTTTCCTACAGTTCCTTCTTCAGGTATATCCTCAGTTATAGTCACACAGGCATATAGTTTTACTGAACAAAATTTTATCGAGATACAATAACAATATATTCAGGACTTCTCCAACAGTATCCTCCTCCATTTCAAAGACAAGGATGTAGAACCACATCGTTTCTGGGTTACTAGTTCATAAGTGTATTGGGCTATGGTTAAAATAGGTTCTGTACTCTTCATATATTTTAATTTTCTAGTTATTTACATCGGATGGGGTTACATACGGGGTTTTATGTCAGTAAGAATAATAACCCACATCTGTGAACTCGGGCTGGCATGGGTATCTATTATTGAAATATTGACTCATGCCTTCAAAGCTTTATCATTTTCTGCTTTCAATCAATTTGTTTTTTAGGGGCCCCAATCAATAAGAAATAAAGTATGTATGTTCTCGTCTTGACCTGCCCTCTATCACTTTCAACCCCAATAAAGTTTTCTACATTAACAGTTTTACACATGTCCAGACAGTTTCAATTATGTGTGTTTTTTCTATTGATCAAGGTGGGCTTTGTCAGTGGTGGGAGTCACTATTTTTCCCTTCGAGCCTTTTTCTTGCGCAAATAAAGCTCCTATCCCATTTTAAGCTTGTCCCCCCAAAAATATCAATAGCGGTACACCTTGCCAATCATACAACCTACAACCAACCATTTTTCACCCATCTGTCCATTCCCAATTTACTGACTCACTAAATCTCGTTGTCCCTAGTCCCTTTGTTCACACACTCCATTTATGGTACCATTGCTTACATAGGATGGGGGGGTTGACAAGGTGACTTATTGGGTGAATCATTCCTAAAGTCAAGGAGTGCTTCCCAGGTGGACCTCTCTCTAATTCATGTGGAGAAGATGAAGTAGATGAGGATAAGACTTTTGGGAATGGGGTTCATGACATACAAGGGTTTGTAGTTTCTCATTTATGGGTTCCCTTGTAGAGGGTGTGTTGCACCTTTGTTTTCAATGCATCCTTTTTCCAAGCCCATTTATTGCAACTAATTAATTAAGGTCCAAAACATCCTTTTTCCAAGCCCATTTATTGCAACTAATTAATTAAGGTCCAAAATGACTGAGTACTCCCTATGGGTAAAATAAATCTTACGAGGTAGTACCATAGTGTCATTTGAAGGGAGAGGTATATAGAGTTCCATAGGGGTAAAATCAAGCTTGTAACACACTTTTGTACATCCCTCGACAAGTGGGACATTATATGTATGTGTGTGTGTGTGTGTGTGTGTGTGTGTGTGTGTGTGTGTGTGTGTGTGTGTGTGTGTGTGTGTGTGTGTGTGTGTATGTATATGTATATGTATATATGTATGTATGTATGTATGTATGTATTTTCTTTTGTAGGTCTTTTGTGTGTGTGTGTGTGTGTGTGTGTGTGTATGTATATGTATATGTATATATGTATGTATGTATGTATGTATGTATTTTCTTTTGTAGGTCTTTTATTTTTTAGGAGAAACATTTCATTGTTCTCAATACCTCTTTGGGAGAGAATCTGGAAGGTTATTATTTGGATTTTATCTTTTTCCATCTACATTCCCTCTGGGCCTTCATCCCCTTCTTCCCATGAAATGAGGGACAAGCCCTTCTTGGGTTAGTACATGGTGCAAACCCCACCCCTTCTCTCCTTCAGGGATGCTCGACCTCCTAGTCTAAGGTTGTTTTCAAACACCTGATTCGAATTGACTCTTTGACTCTCTGTTGGAACTTGGAAAACTCTATCACAAGTCATTCTTTCTCCGAAGTGTGGGTCTTCTTTAATATCACGGCTCTCTTCTTGGCCCTTTGAAGAAAGTTGGCGATGACACTCTCTCTCCATGCCAGGCCCTTTCTCTCACGTGACCTCGGGCTGTGTCTCGAGGCTCAACCACAACAGTGCTTCGAACTTCGGGCTTTGAATCTTCCCTCGACATATAACTCTTACATTCCCAAACTCTGAATCAGAGAACTAAAACAACACAAGGATCAACGATCCTCGTCCCTCGTTTTGATCGATGGTTGTGATATCTTCGAACTCTGGCCTTCGAGAGTCTCTCGATATCCTCCTCAGATATTTTCCAAAGTGTTGTTCCTATGAATCGGTGGATTTCTTCCACGCATCCCTTCCATATCCAACGGTATGGATTCAAGCTACTCTTTGTGACTTCGTAAAGATATTTTTTTAATCTTGGAAAACCTCCCGTAGTTCCAACTCCCAGATCTCCCAATATTCTGCCACCTGTCTCCTCCTGACGATGGACAATTTTACGATATTTGGGACTTTGGCAAGTCCTCAACCTTCTTGCACACTTAGTGCAATCTATTCTCGAGACTAATACTATTCTTGACCTTCTTTTGCACTCCTTGCAGAGTCCTATGCAAATCCTTCTGCAAATTTTCTCGGATTGAGACCTTCAAGGTTCTCAGCCCCTCTATGTCCTTCCGTGGACTTTCTAGTGCCCTCTTGGCACCTTAAATCCCTTCCTCCTGAGATTGTAAGATGAACTTACTATATCCTTGGTGCACTCCTTACAATTGGCTAAGCTTTTCAATGGCTTCTCCTTGAGCCCTTCCAGAAGTCTTAAGGCATCTCCTTTCCTTTGTCGATGCGCTCTTGCAAAGCCTTCCTTCCTCAGAGTGTTCAACAACCATGGGGTTCTCTCAACGCTTCCAACACTTCATAATGTGTTACTCTTGTATGCACTTGTACTTTCTCTATGCCCTCCTGGAAGAGTATTACAGAGTATTCAGTAACTCAATGATGTGCTTCCTCCTACACAGCCTTTCTTTCCAAGGTACTCAACCACCTTGAAATTTCCCTTCGAGTCTATGAATTATCCTGGTGTGCCCTCTTGGCAACTTCTCTTCTGACTCGAACAAGTTCAGACACACACTCCTTGCGTCGACTCACAAAGTTTCCTCCCTCGGTCGCTCACTCCTTGCACTTAGCCTCGAGACCCAAAACTAATCCAACACACTCATTGATAGAAGATTATCACTCTATCCCTGCAGACGATTTCTAACATACATCTACAACATACACACATATGAATGTCATCTGCAACTAAACATCCATTACACAGAAATTTATAAATAAGAAAATACGTTACTTTCTATAAATGGTGGAATATCCATTACAATATATGAGTCTGGACTACGACTGAGTCTCGGCTCTCAACTCTCCTACGAATACTTGCTCTACTGGCAACAATACAAGAGTTTATGAAAGAGGGGCTCGACGAGCTTCCCTCCAAGCTAAGCTAGTGGTGTCTAATCACCATTCAAAATGCATGTCTAATGGGCATATTACAATGATGGAAATCTGATCCGAATCGGATGCAAATCCCTCCTACCGTCAACCACTTAATGGTGACCTCATCTACATCTTCTACGAAGGCACAAATTGGCTCTACCAACCTGTTAGCATTAATTGTCTTAATCACGACTTAGACTTTCGAAGGAAAGAAAAAAAATGAGAGGGTGACGCCTCTCCCTTCCTTGAATGTGCACCACTTGTGCTAATCAATTGGTGCATGTTGAGGTGGAGCGATGCTCTTGCATCATTTTCCATGGCCTCTTTCTTCAATTCTAGCATCTCATTTCAAGCCCTTGTTTGATGCTATATATTTTTTAGTGCACATCATTGATAAATATGATCAAGTATTCTTAGTGTCTATACTCTTGCTTGGAGCTTTTGGTCTTTCCCTTTATTACCCATTGTATTCAACTAGTTTTGGGAGGAAACTATTGTGACTTGTAGGGATCTAAAGTATCACAATGTATAATGACCCAAGTCCTTGTCATTGAGTAAGAGAGATAGGTTTTAAAAAAACAGACTTATAGTGACTAAAGCTCACTTGTTTCGATAGGTTTTTGAGACTGCAACTTAAAATGGTCAAAACTTCCGTGCAATTTCTCATAATCACTATCATGAATCCTAATTTGAAAGTGATGTCACAACTCTACTTCTAATGGCACATGTCCCAATGTAGCTAGTTGCACCAATATAAATATATTTCGATTGATAATGTTTGACCCTGAACAAATGACTCAAATTATGAAAATAAAAACTATCCCACTTTCCCAAATCCTTACTTTAATACCACTTTTTATAATGATATTTTTGTGTGCCCTCAACCCAAATATCATGAAAGATAATAACATCCAAGAATAAGAGAAAAATAAATCTAGATCATTATATAGAATGAACTCAAAATGCCCTAATTCTTATTATCAAATAGATCATTATATAGAATGAACTCAAAATGCCCTAATTCTTATTATCAAAAACCTCTTTTAAGGGAGCAACTTCCTCTTACAAATATCTAAGAGATTGACTCTCCACATTCTTATTATCAAAGACCTCTTTTAAGGGAGCAACTTCCTCTTACAAATATCTAAGAGATTGACTCTCCACAAGTAATGCATAAGAATGAATATATATTTTGTATTTATAAACATAATTATGTAACAAAATCCATAAACTTCAATTAAACCAACCTACAAATATAATGATAAAAAAAAGTACTAGATTAAGTTTAAACTGTCATCTATTCATAACTCCCTTACTCCTACTTAAATTATTGATAACTCCCTTACTCCTACTTAGATTTTAGGATTAAGGCTTATAATAGTATGCTTCATGTGTGTTTCTCTTATGGCCAAAGAAATCTACAATTCACTACTATCAATACCATACTAGATATACTCTATAGACATGTATATTTGAGTTATTATGTAATGTGTTTGTTCATAGAAATGATTCTACAATATTTTTCAAATTCATTTCTTAATATATTAAATCAGTAATAAGATATTTGGATATCTTTATAGAAGGTCCCGTATCTTTATAGAAGGTATCAAGATGGAATCCAACAATCAATAATATTTATTTAAAAAATTAATATAATTTTCAAATAAAAAACTTTTAATTTATCTATTTTTTTAATTTCAATTATTTCTTAAAAATATCAATTTGTCTTTATGATTTCAATATGTTGATGAGTGTTTCTATATTAGTACTTTTTAAGTATATATGTAAAAATATATTGAGTTTTCATGACTATGATTTTATATAACTTGGATTTTGATATTTTCACATGTTTATTTTATTTAATTATTAGATAAAAAAATGTAAAACTTCTTATTATAAAAGAAATTTTCAGTTTTCATCATCATGATTTTATATAATTTGAATTTTGATATTTATTTTTTTATTTTATTAAATAAATAAATAAAAATTCATATTATGAAGAAAAAAAGTCTGTTAATAAAAATTTAAAATTGAATCATTATTTTATACTTTATGATAAGAAAAATGGACGGATTATTTGACCCACTGAAATTCATTTTCCATAGGTTTTCACAACTGGTCTTATAAACCAAATTGATATAAATCAATTTTAATAAATACTTTTTCATGGTCTAATTGTTAAAAATATGAGTGTATTAGATTATTATTATTTAATTTGCTGAAAAAATACTCTTGATAATCTAACCTAACAATCAACTTTCATTTAAATACTAGATTTAAAATTTTCCTTTGTCGATGCGCTCTTGCAAAGCCTTCCTTCCTCAGAGTGTTCAGTAACCCTGGGGTTCTCTCAACACGTCCAACACTTCAGAATTTTTTTCTCTTGTACGCACTCGTACTTGCTCTATGCCCTTCTGGAAGAGTATTACAGAGTATTTAGTAACTTTGTGTTGTTCTTCCTCCTACACAGTATTTATTTTCAAGGTACCCAACCACCTTGAAATTTCCTTCCGAGTCTGTGAATTACCCTCGTGTTCCCTCCTGACAACTTATATTCTAACTTGAACGAGTTCAAACACACACTCCTTGTGTCGGCTTAGAGAGTTTCCTCCCTCTATCGCGCACTCCTTGCACTTATCATTGAGAACCAAAACTAACCCAACACTCTCACAGATAGAAGATTATATCTATATCCCTGCAGACGATTTATAACATACATTTATAACATACACGCATACAAATGAAATTCATATCCAAATATCCAAATATCTAGACTATGACTAAGTATCGGCTCTCAACTCTCCTATCTCTATCTGCAATGTATGCTCTACTGGAAACAATACAAGAGTTTATACAAGAGGGGATAGATGAGGTTCCCTCCAAGCTAAACTAGTGGTGTCTAATCACCATCAAAATGCTTGTCTAATGGACAGATTACAATTATGGAAATATTATTCGAATCGGATGTAGATTCATCCTATCGTCAACCACTTAATGGCGACCTCCTCCAAAACTTGTGCGAAGGCAGAATTTGGCTCTACCAACCTGTCAGCATTGATTACCTTAAACATGATTTATATTCTTGAAGGAAAAATGAGAGGTTGGCACCTCTCCCTTCCTTCAATGTGCACCACTCGTGCTAATCAATTCGCACGTGCTGAGGTAGAGCGATGATCCTACATCATACTCCACGACTATGAAAATTCATGAGCTTCTACTCATGAGTTTCCCAGATCTGTTGAAATCCTCCTGGATCCCAAACTTTCTCCTAGATTTGTCCTCCTACTCCTCTTCTTTGCTTCTATTGGTGATTTTTCATCTTCCCTATTGCTCATGTAGTTTCCTTTATTTTCAGCTTCTCCTTGTTGATCGCTTCCTCTGCTAACCTCAGCATCAACCTCCTTATCTCCTCTACGGCTTCTTCCAGCTGCTTCATTGGATGGTTTGGATTCACCAGTTGCAACTCTTCATGCTTCTCCATGGGTAGGCCATCCTGATCTCTCATGTTACTTCCATCCCTTGTGACATTGAATGCCCACTCTGCTATAGACTCCAATTTCATGGTCTCCTTACTAAATTGTTTTTCAGATACCTCCTTTGACATACTAAATCCCGTCAGTTCTTCGGTTTCTTCAATTCCATCTTCCCCTAGCTAGAACTCGTGCTGGTATGTATCCTCTGGCATGGCTATCTCATGGCAGCCACCTCCTTGTTCTGGATTGTCCAACCAATCCTCCAATGCCTTTAACTCCATCTCCCACTGAGTGAGTAACTCAACTAGGTGCTCCTCCTCTATCGGGATAGACTTCAGTATCTGCTCCTTCTCCTCCATGATAGTCTTAGCTTGTTGTCCTTTCGTTGCCTCTGCAACCCCTGTGCTAACCTCTCCTCTATTGGTTGGAAAGAATACCTCAACTCCTCCAATGACCAGAACACTCATCTGATCCTTAAACTCTGTGATGAAATTCTCTAAGTTGTTATCATCTTTGTTCATGTGGTTTGCAACTCCACATGAATATTCATATGGATGAGGTATTTCTTCCTCCTCGTATCCATCTGTCAACACCCTTTGTTGACATGAACTTTTAGATGAGCTCATTTCTTCTCCTTTTCCCACTTGGAAATTTGGTATGTCTCATCTGCTCGCTTGGCAGTTGATAAGATCAACTAACCCCTTCACATTGCCCACCTGGAAACTTACGAGGCTCCTCCCAGATCTCTTTCCTTGGACATTGAGGTTTTCAACATATCTCAACCACCTTATTAACACATGTTGTTTCCTACTGGCCAACAACTTCTGAACAAGCCACTTAGTTTTCCTTTTCAAAGGCCACTCGTATCTCCAGAACACCTTGGATTCCTGTTGCATCTTGAATTCTAGTGTATCCATATTTGCTCGGATTTCACTGAGATTCTTGTCCATCTCTGCTTTGATTTTCTGTGGGAAGACTTCTCCTCGACCACGCTCATGACCTCTAATGGTCATCTTGCTTCACCTACATCCCACTTAGATATTTATCATCTATTGCACACCTTGCAACAGTCTCTACAGAGTATCGCACTATGTCTCCCTTGCCTACATAAATCAATTATATGCACTCTTACTCTACTTGATGTAGCTAGATTGTCTCCTTTTCCTGAAAACAATTTCATGCTCTGATACCACTCTGGTATCATACCACTCTGGTATCAAAGTATCTTCTTATCTCCTTCTCTCCACCTGAGAATAAAATCAAGATCCAATACCACTATGGCGCAAACCCCACCCTTTCTCTCCTTCGGGGTTGCTCGACCTCCCAATATAGGATCATTTTCAAACACTTGAGTCAGATTGACTCTTCGACTCTCTGCTGGAATCCGACAAACTCTATCACAGGTCCTTCTTTCTCCAAAGTGTGGGTCTTCTTTAACCTTGCAGCTCTCTTCTTGGCCCTTTGAAGAAATTTGGCAACAACAGTCACTCTCTGTGCCAGGCTCTTTCTATCATGTGACCTTAGGATGTGTTCCAGGGCTTAACCAAAAAAGCATTTTGGGATTCAGGCTTCGACTCTTCCCTCAACAACCAACTCTTACATTCCTTAACTCTGAATTAGCAAAATCAAATGGTGCGAGGATCAATGGTCCTCGTCCCTCCTTCTGATCAAGGACTGTGATCTCTTTGGACTCCGGCCTTCGGGAGTCTCTCAATATCCTCCTCAGATATTTTCTGAAGTGATATTCCTCTGAATTATCTCAATATCCTCCTCAGATATTTTCTGAAGTGATATTCCTCTGAATTGGTGGATTTCTCCCACATGTCCCTTCTAGATCCAATGGTCTAGATTCAAACCACTCTTCGCGACTTCGTGAAGATATTTGTTTACTCTTGGAAAACCTCTCAGAGTTCCAACTCCCAGATCTCCCAATCTTCTGCCACCTGTCTCCTCCTGATGATGGAAAATTTTATTGTCTTAGGGACTTCAGCAAGTCATCGACCTCATTACACACTTAGAGAAATTTCTTCTCGAGATTTAGACTATTCTCAGCCTTCTTCTGCACTCCTTGCAGAGTCTTGTGAAAATCCTTCTTCAACTTTGCTTAGATTGAGACCTTCAAGGTTCTCATTCCCTCTACGTCCTTCCATAGACTTTCTAGTGCCCTCCTGGAATCTTAACACCCTTCCTCTTGACCTTATAATATGAACTTACTATATCATTGGCACACTCCTTGTGCTCAGATAAGATTTTCAATGGCTTCTCCCTGAGCCCTTCCAGAAGTCTTAAGGCATCTCCTTTCATTTGTCGATGCGCTCTTGCAAATCCTTCCTTCCTTAGAGTGTTCAGCAACCTTGGGGTTCTCTCAACACTTCCAACACTTCAGAATGTCTTTCTCTTTTACGCACTCATACTTTCTCTATGCCCTCCTAGAAGAATATTAAAGAGTATTCAATAACATTGAGTTGTGCTTCCTCCTACATAGTCTTTCTTTCCAAGGTACCCAACCACCTT
>CBVK0104272031.1:0-17281 GCA_900067695.1 Picea abies
AAAAGTTATGGACAGAAAAATACCCTTCTAGTAGATTCAACCATTTATCTACAACATTTGCCTCTATATGACCTTCAAATATAGGAATATAAAATGTGATTTGTATCTTGATGGGGGCAGCGCCTCTACTCAAGGAAGATGTGTCACCTATCAGTAGCCGCCAAAGTATTTGTGAAAAACTATCCATCATCTCATTCCTATGTTGTGTGAGGGCTTCCTCAAGAAAATTTTTGAAAGCATATCCTATCATGTCGTCTTATTTTCTCCCACCATGAGAGGTTGCTTAGGTGTGAGAGAGATTTTGTCCTCAAGAGAAACAAGCTCGAGACCCAATTCTTTGTACCTTGACCTCGTTGGGGGCATGCATTAAGAACGACAAGGAGCAAACCGCTCTGATACCACTAATACAGATTTTATGAGAAGAATGAAAAGAATACAGATTATTAAAAGATGTTAACACATAATAAGATAGATACAGTAAAACTGGTTTCTATTCAATAAGGAAATAAGCGGGAACTGTAAAATGCACAGGAAAACAAGCTTGCTTGAATGGTGGCGTCTTATCTCTGAGAAGAGATGTGATGGTTTCACTCATTCAC
Organism: Picea abies; assembly: GCA_900067695.1. NCBI lineage: Eukaryota > Viridiplantae > Streptophyta > Pinopsida > Pinales > Pinaceae > Picea > Picea abies. The sequence continues at coordinate 600 of CBVK0104272031.1, forward strand.
AAGAAGATGATTACAATGAGGCTATGAAATAATTTTTTACAATAAGCGTGAATTACAAAACCTTAGACATCCAAAAACCTAGCCCTAGGAGATGAAGCGCCGAAATTTATGTGGGCCCCGTTGGGATAAGCTAGTACATCAACTTCATGGGGTCATAACTTTTGCATACAATCTTTGTTTTAGGCGCATGATAGCCCATTGGAAAGGTCTATCGGAGGAATACACATGTTGCTGTCAGAATCTAACTAATTTATCATTCTAACTGTGGTGATCCCTAAAAACGTTGTTTAGGGCCTCAAAATGGCCCCATAAGTTGAGGACCCGAAAACAAGGAAAAAATTGCCAAATTGGAAAACTACCAAAATGGACCAGTTGGAATAGTTGGGAGGCCACCGAAATCCATCTGGATCACACACTATTATAATTTCTTATGAAAATCATGGTCATGGACATGGTAGTTGTATATGTACACCCCAAATTTGGGATGTTGTTGTCTAGATCATGGATCAAGAGATTAGGAGGAACTTTACAAATGGATCTTTCTTATGCTACAATACCAGTCTTTGGGGGTGAGAATAGGAGACTGTAAAAATAATCTCAACTTGCATATATCATTAGTGATGAGAATAATCCTACAAGCCATCCCATCTATGTTGTTGATATTGATTTGGGGTATAGTATTCTTCATCTTACTGAGTCCCCTCAACCACCCTTGGAGATCAAAAATCAATCATCAAAAAAATGTGAAATAACTAGATAGGGTCTTCAACTTTGGAAGATTTATTTTGATGGTTCATATTATAAACATGGGGCTAGTGCAGGAATAGTCTTCATCTCTCCCTCCAAATAAGTCATAACCTTGTATTTTAAACTTGAGTTTGAGGTGACAAATAATATTGCAGAATATGAGGCTCTTATTATGGGGCTCAGGGCTACAAGGCACATGAAAATTGAGGGTATATCATTTTTTGGTGATGTTTAACTAATTTTACAACATGTTAAAAACATCTATCAAACTAAGCATGTCAAGTTGAGAGCCTACAAAAACCAATTTTTGGATCTGATAGACAACTTCCTTTTAGCATTCAACATTTCTTACATTCCTAGGAGTGTTAATTCAATAGTCGATTCATTGGTTATTTCTGCAAGTAATTTCAAAGTTCCCCTTCCTTCAAAGATCAAATATGATGTTGAGATCAAATACAGGTCTATCATTCCTAACAATGTCAAGCATGGGAAGTTCTTTGAAGATGATGAAGAATAAAAGAAGTTTTTAGAGACAGTGGATGAATTTTCTTCCTTGCACATTGACCAAGATTTAGATGATGGTCAAAATCTGCATGCTAATAAATTTCTAAACAAAATTGCAGACCATAAATTTGTTCAATTTATTAGGAATCACATTCCTAAGGGGTTGGTTCCTTTAGAGAGGTTGTTTGATAATAATCGTGTTGATGTTAAAATGATAATTTATAAAGAAAATGTAGACTTGGTAGACTGTAATCTAGGCCCTGAAGAAGATCCCAAACATGTAAAAATGTCCAAATGTTTATCATAAAATCAGAGGGATGAATATGTCAAATTGTTGAAATATTTTTTGATGTGTTTGCATGGAACTATGAATACTTGAAGACTTATTATACCTACATCATTGAGCATATGATAACGTTAAAATATGACACTAAGCCATTCAGACAGAAGCTCAGGAAGATTAATCCAATGTTATTTCATATTATGGAGAAAGAGGTCAAGAAGGTGCTTGATGCTCAAATCATTATACCTCTGAGGTATTCTGATTGGGTAGCTAATTTGTTCCATGTCAGAAATAAGAATGGTGAGATCAGACTTTGTGTTGACTTCGGGAATCTAAATAGGTTTTCTAGAAAGGACAACTACCCTTTACCCAAAATTTAACACATTTTGCAAAGGGTAACATACTCAATGAGGATTTCAATGATTCATGGGTTTTCATGCTATAATCAGATTTATGTGTTGCCAGAGGAAAGAAAGAAGATAGCATTTACCACTCCATGGGGTACATTCATGTATTCCAATATGTCATTCGATCTTATAAATGCAGGGGAAACTTTCCAACGTGCAATGGAAATTGCATTTATTGGGGAGAAAGACAAGTTTGTGGTTATCTATTTCGATGATATTATAGTGTTTTCCAAGTCTGATAAAGAGAATTACCAACATATGAAGAAATATTTTTTGAAGTGCATAAAGTATAGTTTGTCCCTAAATCCAAAAAAGTCTCTTTTTTCCATGAAGGAGGGTAAGCTGCTAGGACACATTGTCTCAGTTGAAGGTGTAAATATTGACCCCAATAGGGTAGAGTCTATCAAAAATATTTCTATTCCAAGGTCTAAGAAATAAATTCAGTCTTTCTTAGGTAAAATAATTTTTTTGAGGAGATTTATATCTAACTTTGTTGAGTTAGTGAAATTCATCTCTTCCATTTTGAGAAAAGGAAATGAAGTCAAGTGGACACCAAAAGCTAGGATTTATTTTGAGAAGATAAACCAAGCATTGGTTGATGCCCCTATTCTGATAAGTCTTGATTACTCATAAACAATTCTAATTTTTTCCTTTGCCTCGGATGATACACTAGTTGTTGTCATTCTACAAAAGAATTTATATGGTATGGAGAAGCCTATTTCCTTTTTCAATAGGTCCTTAAGAGATGTTGATGTCAGGTATGATATAATGGAGAATAAATCTTATGCTTTATTTAAATCTCTTAAGGATTGCAGGGTGTATGTTCATAGATAAAAAAATCATTGCTTATGCTCCCACAAGTTCTATTAAAGAAATTTTGATTCATGTCTATATTGATGGGAAAAGAAGCAAGTGGATTTCTAATATTTTATAGTTTGATTTAGAGGTGAAGGCCACCAATCTAATAAAAGGTCAAGGATTGTCTAGGTTGCAAGCTGAATCAAATTGTAAGGCATTGGGAGTGAATTTTATGGGCACTAAATCTGTAAATCAGTAGTCTGAAATTCATAATTGTAGCCTACAAATTAACTCAAAGCTGTTAGAATGCAGTTGGTACAAGGACATCATCTATTTCTTACATAATTTTCATCCTCCTACTGAACTTGAGAAGACTAAGGTAAGAGATCTGAAGCTTAAATAAGTCAAGTATTGTATTGTTGATTGCAGTTTATATTGGAAGGATTCTTATGGGTGATGTTTAGATCCTGAGGAAGCAAAACACATTATGACTTAATTTCATGGGAGTTTATGTGGAGGTCATCACTTATGGAGAACCACAACATACAAGATACTCAGAGTTGGGTATTTTGAAGCTTAAATAAGTCAAGTATTGTATTGTTGATTGCAGTTTATATTGGAAGGATTCTTATGGGTGATGTTTAGATCCTGAGGAAGCAAAACACATTATGACTTAATTTCATGGGAGTTTATGTGGAGGTCATCACTTATGGAGAACCACAACATACAAGATACTCAGAGTTGGGTATTTATGGCCTAACTTATTCAATGATGTGTGTGCAAAGATCAAAACATGTTAGAAATGCCCAAAATTCTCAGGTAAACAACAACTTGATTCTTTGCCTCTAAAACCAATTTTGGTATCTGGTCCTTTCCAGTGTTGGGTATTAGATTTTATTAGAGAAATTCACCCATCCTCAAGTGGTCAGTACAGTTGGATTCTGAATACTATAGATTACTTTACTAAATGGATAGAAGTCATTCCCACCATTAATGCAACACACAAAATAATTATCGGTTTCTTAGAAGATATTCTGTCATTATTTGGTTTCCCAAATAAAATTGTCACTTATAATGCAACAACCTTCAAAGTTGATCCCCTGGTGAAGTTTTGTGAAAAATTTGGTATTTAGCTTATCCATTCCACTACATATTACCCTCAGGGCAATGGCTTAGCAGAGTCCTCCAAAAAAATCTTAGTGGATATTATCAAAAAGTTGTTGGAAGACAATAAGAAGTCATGGGATTATAATTTGAAGTTTTCCCTTTGGGAAGACAGAGTAACGACCAAGAGGTCAATTGGTACCACACCATTTCAATTGGCTTATGGAGAAAAACTTGTTTTCCCTGCTCAGTTAGCTTTACACATGGAAAAAATTCTTCAAGAAGAAGAAGGGGAACCAAATGACATGGTCAAAAGGATGCATCAACTTGTAGAAGTGAAACAAACTAGAGAGCTATTGTTTAACAAAGAATAGATCCATCAACAAAAAATTAAAGAAGTATTTGACAAGAAGGTGAACAAAGAATATTTTCATCTTGGAGACCTAGTGCTCAAGTGGGATGCTTAGAGGCAAGATAAAGGGAAACATGGTAAATTTGAAGCTCTTTGGGTTGGTTCTTTTAATATTTCTGAATTTTTTCACAGTAATACTTTTAAGATGCAGAATTTGGAGGATGATGAAATTTCTAGTGGCCCAGTCAATGAGCATTTTCTCAAAAAATAGTTTTTCTAAAATTCGTGGGTGGATTAATTTCATTGTAAATACCAGTGTGTTTAGTTAGTTTTGTATTTTTAAATAATGACTCCTTTACCAATGGACAAGGCACTGGAACTGCAATGTTCTTGGAGCCTGACAAGGAGGTATGCATCCCCTATGGAGCTAGATATTAGCACATAGGATGTATAGGGGTCAAAATATTTCAATTTTTTTAAATTTGTTAGCTTAGTCACTGAAGGATACCATTGGTCTCTCACAGTCATATGGCCATACCTTATTGTATGAGTCATTCATTTAAGCTTCTAGGTTTGAGTCATAGGGTCAGGTTATTAAAGGCTTTTGTGTCATATCTTATGTCAATAAATCATGGTTTTGATTTTACCTTGGGTCTAAAGGCTGATCAAAATATGTTTGCAAAGTCTTGGTGTCATGATGGAGGTTGTCATCATTAGCAAAGAGGGAAAGAATTGGTCATATCTAGCTTGTTTAAAGATCATCATAAATTGTTATGACCCAAACGAGTATGCAAAGGTATTTAAATATTTACCCAACCACCTAAAGTTCCTTGTCAGTTGTCAAATCATTTTCACTACATAATTTCCTAAAAGTTTACATCATCTCAAAATAGTGCATGTGCCAAAATATTTTTATGATTATCATTTTGAAAAAGTCGCTAATGGTGAACTCTAGTTTTTAGTTCCATCACATCATCAAACAACTCTAAAGGGTTGTTTCCAAAGGTAGGGTTTATCATTTTATATATTCATCTCCATCTATAAAAAAAGGTGTTGCATATTGGTTTAATTCACTGTGAATTGTAACTAGCACTACAAACTAGTAGATTTGCTGCTAACTGGAACTGCAGACTGTTTCGTTGCGAACTCTCTAAAGAGGTCAATGGTGGAAGTTGTAAGGGTTGATAGGCTTGGTTCTCTGCAACAAGGAGTGGGATTTTAATTTCAGGTATTTGTTTCATGTTTATTCCTATTACCTAAAAGCCTATTGTCAAAACCATACTCACTGCAAACCCCAGTTGTTGCAAACTCTAAATTAGCTACAAACTGCACTACGAATTCTCTATTTTGCACATTTTATAAAACATCAATTTCAGTCAGTTTTGAAAGAAATCACCTCACTCAGCATCATATTCCTCTCCTTACCTATAAAATTTCAAATATTTCTAATGAAATCCCTATACTAAAAATTTGTTGTTGTAAACTAAGAAATTGCATTGCAAACCCTCTATTTTACACTGTCGCTCGTAAATTTGTCTATTGGAGGTTTCTTTCAGTTTTAGGTTGTTATATTTACCTCTATTTCTCAACTTTGGACTCTTTTAGTTTCTGTATTGTTTCTTTAAGAAAAAATATTTTTTCCATCCAACCCTTATTCTTACAAATTAAGCAGTAATCCCTAATTTCATCAAGTTTACATTACATTATCTAGTAAAAACTATTATCAGTAGAAGGAGGGTTTAGAATAAGCTGTCATGGAAAATAAACAAGGTAAGAAAATTTATAAAGGAGGATAAATTGTAAGGGTTGAACCCCATGACCTCTAGCTAATAAACGCAGACCCATTTTTCAGAGAGTGGGTTGCTTGGTTTTTTGTGAGAAGATGCAAAGTGGAAATCCTGAGGTTTCCAAGAAGTTTTCATTGAATTTGAATGGGAAAAAGACTAAATTTGGTACACTAGAGTTTTAGGTTTTAGATCAGTCCATATCTATAGCCACAAAGATACCAATTCATGGAGAAAGTTGGTTTAAGGCCATAACCTTGAATTCTGCATTTTCTAAGGAATTCTTCAAACCTGAATATCAAGAAGATAACCTATCCAAGGGAGTGCCAAGAAATAATATGCTAGAGTATTTTGATAAAATGATCAAAGTCATTCAAAGGTATTTTACTTGTGAATTTAGGTTTAATATGGTCTATCAATACCATATTAGACTATTAATTCACTTTACTATAAAAGATTCCTTGAATCTATCCTTCTATCTATTTAGAAGCCTTGGGAAGATGTCATATAGAGTTCAGGAGATGTCTAAGAAGATGGATACCAGTGTATTTCATTCTTGTCTAATCAAAATGATAGTGTTAGAAGAGTTGAAGAAGACCAATACTGATTGGGATACTTTCCTAGCTGCATCAGGATTTTAGCTAGATGTTGTTCATACACCACAATCAAAGAGATAGACACTAATTTATACTAAAAATATTGTGCCTTTAGAGTCCACTAAAATGAGGAAGGTGACTAAAAAGTATAAGTCATCTCGATATAATGATAATATAAATGAAGGTCCTTCACAACCTCTTGAGGAAGAAACTTCTCATGTGGCAGATCATTCACCTATGGAGGCATCCTCTAGCAAAGAAAGGATTTTAAAGAGAAAGAAACTTGTATTTTCTCCATATGTTGTTTCAGAGTTGTTAATCCTATAATACCACTCATAAGATAAATAGAAAAGAAAATCAGTGGATGGGGGCGCATCCAAAGTACTATCTCAACAAACAATCAAAACCAAGCCTCTTAAAAATCCAATAGAAATCATTGAGATCAAGTCTCCTTCTGGTGAGAGGGATCCCACTTTCAAAATGATCAAGAGACAACTAAAATATGTAAGGCCTAAGAATGAATAGTTGAAAAAGGAAAATCTTCATGCCAAGATTCAGCTAAAGAAGACTATAGAGATGGGTGAAGAAATTTTTAAAAAAGAAAATAATTGGGTTAAAAGATCCATATCTCTGTGTAGGAAAATGAGGAATGTGTACAGGCTGAATAGAGATCATCAAGATGAAAACGGGAAGTTGAAGAAGGAAGTGCAACAATTGAAGGAACAAATTGCAAAAACAAACCTAGACATGTTGGATCAGGCAGCCACTAGGAGAAGAAGATGAAACATCATCTCTGCATCAAAATTATCAGTTTTTCTATGGACTTTATATATGCATGCTTATAACCCTAAGGAGCATTTTTACTTAATTTTATTATTATTATTCTCATATGATATTTTTTCAAGTTATTTTTGTGATTTAGAGGTTATAATAGTCATCGTCAAAGGTTTGAAGGAATTTTGCACAATTTTGAGATCAGATGATAGGTTTTGAGAGAAAAATGACACCTACAGGAAAGTTTGTTGCACATGTTGTTGAAGGCATTGTGAACTGCTAAAACTAGAATAGTTTCCAACCTATACGCTACGAACCTGACAATTACTTGGATTTTGATATGTAGGATGGATTCCAGCTGTGAGATAAGTTTTGAGTTACTCCTCAAGCATCAGCTAGACATCAAGGGACAACTATTCCTAAGATTTAGCTTCATTTAATATCCATGCCACGAGTTGGTTACAATTGTATTTAATACTTTGAACAAATTCCTAGAATATAGAATTTTGTTATATTTTTTGTTGATTGCTTATTTTCATGCCTCTCTAAGGCATAGGATCCTTTGTAGGATCTAGGTGGTGAGTTTTAGGAAGATTTTGAATGTAATTTTCTATTTAAAGTGTAATGTAACTCCATTAGAGGGTTCAAATGGTGATAAATTGAGACTCGTATCTTTATTCTCAGTTGTAACAGAGTTTTCTAGATTGTATGTAATCAAAATTAAGAATATTGAATAGTTGAATGATCAGTTTCTTCTCTTACTTTCATATATGTGTTTTGGTCTTACTTTGATGCTAGCTATTGATGAAGGATTCATATTAGTACTTGTTCCTTAATGCAGTGAATGATTTATTGTTTGTTATTGGTGCAAGTGTTATCAAAGTACTCTCTTGTTGATTAGGAGGTTCCGACTTGATGAGATTTCTACTGTATGTGTTTCAGAATTTTCTGATGTAACTTGATGCATGTATTTCACATTTTCTATTAAGTCGTCCATCTTTCCATTTGATATTTTAAATGATGGTATGAGACTATTCAAGCCTTGTTTGTTGGTTTATATTTTGTGGAAGCTTTGTGTTAATGTTTTAAACTGATTTTCTCACCCATTCGCTACACGTTTAACTAAACTCTTATCTTTTACAAATCTACAAGTTTTTGATGGGTATTAAGATCACACCTATAACAGTCTAGGTGAGACTTCTAGTACTAACAATACCCATTCTTATAGTGTCACAGAGAGGGATGTTTTCAAGGGTCCGCCCAAAATATATTCGATCTTAATATCTACTTGGATGAAAATTTTGTTATGTGATAAGAATGTTATGAAGATGGAATCTGACTTCTAGGTTCCTTCATGCACATAGGGAGACTAGGGGATGACCAAAGGATGGTTATGGAGTGGGAAGGATGAGTAAGGATCAGATGGAATAAGGATGGTGAGAGAAGAGGATACTAACTCAAATGGATAAATCGGCGCATTTCATTGTGGGGAAAGGTTTAGATATAGTAAGAAAGAGGTTGTGGCTAGGAAAGAAGACAAGCACAAAGAATTCAAGGAAAGTGACCCCTGTGCAGTACTTCAAATCACACCATACGAAGAGATGAAAAGGAAAGAAAGTGATCCTCATTATTGTTCATAGGAAGAAGGAATTCCATCTTATATCGGAATCGACATTGAACCCACGACCCTGTGTGCATCCCTGAGAATTCAAGCAGGAACCGAAAATTGTTCAAGAGAAATTGTAGTGAGTGGAGGAAGTCGGAGAAATAGTCAGAATAGTATAAGTAGCACAAAGAAACAAACTCAGTCAACATCACCAAGGGTAAGTATAACATCGAGTACAATGGTAGGGATAGATCATACATTAAGAATTCCTGAGTTTTAGGAGCAAGGTCAAAGGACCCTAAACAACACTTGATTGTATGTGATATGATATGGACTGTGAAGAATATCCAGGATGAGGAGATGAAGATCGCACAGTTGGCCATGACATTTAGAGGTCATGCATTTCTATGGTATATGAAGTATTAGATAATTACACCAGCCAAACAGTCAAGAAATTTGGTAGATAATGGACAAGCGTTGTTGAAGGAATTTTGGAAGCCTAAATATGAATCATAATATATTACAGAGCTGAAAGAGATCAAGCAAGTGAATAATGAGACAGTGTGGGATTATGACAAGATATTTAAATATGTGATGGGTTGAATAACCTTTCAGATTCATGATGAGCTACATCAAGAATGGTTTGTTGCAAGTCTATTGTCGCACATTCATTGACTATTAACACAACATAGGGTTACATCACATCTAGAAGCACTAGAAACCATGATGAAATTGGAAGCATCTCTTGTAGGAAATGGTGCAGGTATGGCACAAGTACAGTCACAATTGGATACATTGATAATTAAAGTATCAGAGATAGTGAATGAAAAGGAAAAGTGTGGACATGTTTGGTGTATAACATGCAAGAAAAAAGGCCATTGAAAGGAAGAATGACTAGAATTCATGCATTATATGGCCACAAGAGAACTGAACCCATTAGCAGGAGGAGTAGGGAATTGTGAAATATGAAAGACATGGGGACATCATACGACTTCTTGTCCCTTACTCCAGAAGTAATAGAGTACACCCAGGAAGTTATTCTATAATTTTTGCAAATCAGTAGGACACGATGAGAAAGGTTTTTGTGCATTCAACCTAATGAGAGAGAACACTTTAGATGCGTACAAAATTCAAGATGAAAATGTCACAGTAGAAGGAGTTCCATAGTAAAACACTCTGAGAGATTTAAACAGGGTGGGCGTGGAGGATTCGGTAGAGTTTGAGGATGTGGAGGATTTGGTCAAGGAGGAAGAGGACTAATAATTTGTTATAGTTGCAATCAACTGGTACATTTAGAAAGAGAGTGCCTAAATCCTTGCATGAAATGCATGTATTGCAGAGAATTGGATCATGTGATAGAATACTGTCCTCAAATGATAGTGAAGTGGAAGATGAGAGGGAACCATAACTAGTATCATAATTAGAACCAGAACCTACACATGATAGCCAATGAGGAACGTGAAAATCAACCCAAAGTAGCAAGTGCTATGGGTGATAGAACGAGAACTGGGCCAGATACAATGGAGAAGGGAAATGGAATTGAACAATGGATAAGGAAAGTAGTTGATCCCATTTCAACATTCAATTTGTAGAAAGAAAAAGAAACCTATCAGCAAGCAAGGAAGGAGATACTAGGACTGGACTTCATAGCATCAACATCAAAGACACCACTAGTGTACAATATGTAGTCACGTTATGATCGAAATATTCTAGAAAGGCCAGTCAAAAAGGTAAATACTTTGAAAGATTTTCTAAAGAGATATTTAGAGTTGATGCAATATTAAACAACATTGGATGAACTGCGTGGAATGATTGATCAGTGTACACAAGATAGATAAGTACCTATGATGAATAAATAAATGAACCAAGTCTTGCACAAGAAGAGGAAAAAACGAGAGTTCAGATTAAGTGCGTAGATAGGAGAATATGACATGGACAATGTCATCTTGTATTTAGGATCAGAGGTCAATGTTCTTCCAAGACAGACATAGGAGATGATGGGGAAACTGAAGCTAGTTTGGTAAATTGTTCAGTTGAGGTTGGCTAACCAACATAATATAATATCGATCGAGCGATTGGCAGGAGTACTTGATAATATAGATGGAGTGCGTAGTGTAGGTAAATTTGAGGTTATTGAGATCATGGATAACAATCAGTTGTATCCATCTTACCTTGGATTGGATTGGGCCTTCGACAATTAGGAAATTATTAACTTGAAGAAAAGAGGGATGATTTTTAAAGATGAGGCTTAAAGTTCACTGCGCCATTAGACCAGATAGAGGCAAGAAGATATGTGGAACCCGCGAGAAAGGAAATTGATAACTTATATAATATGACATCATGCATGGATGACTATGTCAATCCCACTATAGATGGTGCACTTATTTGGAGAAGCATAAGATCTTGCGCATCAAACTCGGAGGAAGGACTTGAACACTGGTAGCACCAGTTGCATGAAGTGTCAACTAGAAGGTGTGCTTGCATTACTCGCTCTTTGTGTTGGACCTTAACAGAGGTACATGATACACCAAATTTTAAGGGATTAACTAAGGTAAGTTATTTTTTCAATGAATTTGAGATACAGATACCCGAAAAAGAAATGTTGTTAGCATTAGATGTTACACTAAGAGAAACTCCAACAAGATGGTGGGAAACCCATAAGGAAGGGATAGAGGATTGGAAACATTGTAAAAGGTTTATGCAGATCAGGTTTGGAAAAAACGAAATTATGCAGAAGTATACGAGGATGAGTGATATGAAGGGTCATGTTGCTCGATGTATTATAACTTGGAGACAAGTTCTGAAGCAAGAATGGACACACAGTTCATACATATGCTGGAGACAATTCCCAGGAATTGGTATTTAGAGATAGAAGTTCACAGAGGGACAGTGGACTGAGAAGAACTCACTCAAAACTTTAAGGTAACATTTAATTTTGAAATTAACTCACCTTTAGTAGATGTAGCTTTTCAAATTATTAGAAAATTTTATGAAATAAGTTCAAGTAGAAATAGTACCTACACGTAGTGCGCATAGAGATTTTGTGACAGTCGATGAACTATTAGAATGTTATAATGTTATCGTGGAATACCAAGAAGAAGACGACCTAAGAAATGTACAGGTACCAGATACTGAAGAGGAGCATGACGTAGTAAGTCCAGCACTTGAATCTGATGTATATGCAAATCCCTTAAGAGTGCTCAAAGTGAACATTGGCATGAAGGAGAAACTGAAGTTTGTGAAAAATTGGTGATTATTGGAATAATGGGAATGTGGAAAATATTGTAGGCCTATTGCACAAGTATCATGATATCTTTCTGACAACGTTTTCATAGATGAAGGGAATAGTTGGGGAATTGGGCAAGATAAAGATCCCATTAAAACCAGATGCTACGCCATTAAGATAGATACCTTCCAGATTGAATCCGAAGTATAAGGAAAAGGTGAAAGCAAGTATTGACATAATGATAGAATCTAGTATAATTTAACCCATAACAGAGTTTGAATGGATAATTCCAATGGTGGGGGTATTAGAATTTGTGTAGACCTAAGGAAGTTGAATGATGCTTGTTTACATGACCTGTTTTTGACCCCCTTTACAAATGAGGTATTAGAAAATGTAGGAGGTAAGGAGGCCTTCTCGTTCACCAATGGATTTTTGGGATACCATCAAAAAAGGATTGTGCCAGAAGATAAACATAAGATGACATTTGCGATAGAATGGGGAAGATACCAGTACATAGTGATGTTGTTTGGGTTAAAGGATTCACCTGCTATTGTTGGATGTTTCTTGTGTTGACCTGGGTTCTATTTTAGGTTTCCAACAAAACCCTGCAAACCATCAGCCCTTCTGGAGACCAAACTTGTGTTGACCTGGGTTCTATTTTAGGTTTCCAACAAAACCCTGCAAACCATCAGCCCTTCTGGAGACCAAAAGGAAACACTGTGCACATAGTGCATAATGCAATCTCACCTAATATGGCTTATCGGTGAGTGTAGGAACCAGATGTCTGCAATCTTGGAAGGTAGGTTATTGTGGGGATGTTAGAAATTATTTCTACCTCAAAATATACTATATCTATTCATATAACACATCATTATATATAGATCTACCATTATGTAATCATTTTCATTCATTTAACAATTATTATGCAGTAATAATCATGTCATTCTATTATGTGTTGCATTTTACTACTAACACATTCATTCATTCATTCATCATAAATAACAATAGCAATAAATAAGTCAAATATTCCACACAGAGACACAATTTTACCTTGGTTCACACCCCTTGGGCTACGTCCACAAAGATCTGGATTTCTTCTCTCTTTTATTATTCTCCATCAAGTTCATAGTGTCGTCTGCATTACATCTATTTATAGAATTTTGTGCATTACTGTTGAGTACAACTAAGGATAAAAATATTGCACCAATCTCCAAAGCTTGTGACCTTACCCTCTATTATAATTCATATCTTTGTTTCCAAAACTGACTCTAAGATCATCTCAATATTATCTCAACCACTAAAATGCACTCTCTAACTCTCAACTAGATCTCCTTATATCTTACAATACATATTTATATTACAAAAAGGGTAAAATACCCATTACCATAATAACCAAAACCTTAACCCACTAACCCTAGGTGAGTTAAGTTTGTCCACTTTCTAACTTCTTGAGCGCGACTGGTCCAAAATCCAACCATTTTCTTCTTTGATCCACATAATTTTTCCTTTCTTTAACTTTCATGCTTTCCCGACATTGTTTTTCCCTTTTTTTCGGTGCACACTCCTCTTCTAGTCCATTTCCTAACTGCTTCATTAATTATTGTTATTTTCCCAAAAATGGCCTATGCCAATAGGCTCCCAACACTCACTTGTGGCTCATCCCCCTGTTTCCTTGGTGCACTATGTTTCTGTCCTTTTATTTGCATCTACATAGGTTGACTTCTTTGAAGGGCCAACTTCTACTTGTTGCTTTGATTTTGATACCTTCTTTTGAATCACTAAAACCTTCCATTCCTAAGGCCAATCCTTCATGGCCCACTGCACTTCTTCTCCTATAACACCGTATATCAATTTTATCCACTCCTTCTTAGGATCCATCTTATCCTGGATCCACATGTTATGTTTGGAAGCCTTAAAATATGATGTTCCTTGATTTTCCCTCGCCACTCCTAGTGGTATTCTCCATGTATTAGCCAGCTTCTCCTGCATCTCCTCAAACATCATGGTAAAAATGTTGGAATTTTTCTTCCTCTACTTATGATCTAAAGTGTGCCATAATGTGGTATATTTCGTTGCGGGGCACTTTCCTAGACTTTGGTAAAATATGCTACATTTTGGTTCTTCATACCCAACTAAGGCTATCAATATAATTAACCATGAATAATGAAAATCTATACCTAAATCATGTGCTTCCTTGCAATCCTCCAAGAATCAGTTTAATATATAAGGAGCCCAACTGAGTAGACTCCCCTTTTCCCACTACGCAATTGTTGTTATTACTACTGCAGGGGATTCCTCCTTGCGACATTTCCTCAAAAGTTTACATGCCATGAATTTTGTTGTGAAATTTTTTGTTGGATCATTTGTCTGTCTAATGACCATTCCCATGTAACCTCTGTCAGTCCCATATTTTCTCTTTATCTCATCTGCCATGGATTTCTCTTTGGTTTTATCATCCATGTATTGGTCTGGTTTTGCGTAATTTATTGGTAAACCTATGATTTATGCAAATAATTCTACATCTATGGATATTGGCCTATCCATCCATAATATGCCTCCATGTACTAGTGCTAGTAGATGTTTGACACAGGCATTTACATATTTTCCTCTCCCAAAATGAGGAATCTCAAGCAGGTTCATGATGCCTATGTTATAAAGTCCTACAATCCATTGTTTCATCTCCAAAATGGGATCCCTTGATGAACCCTCTCCTTTAATCTCCATGTACACTTGTTGCGCAAACTCAGGGAACTTCCTTTTGTCTGCCACATCATGATCAACATACTTTTGTTTGTTGACAGACCCTAACAGGTCACCAACTACTTTGACTCCATTAGGTATTTGTGGTAGTGACAGTGTTAACTCCTTTTGTTTTCTCGGTGTTCTTGGAATAACAGGTTTTTCCCTAGACTTCTTCTTTCCTGTTGATGGCCCTTCAACTTCCACTAGATTCTCTTCCTCATCTTCTTCTATGTCTAAATCTTGTTGGTTCATAATATATTCCACATGTACTTGTTCCTCCAACTGTTGCGTTGTCTCTAAAACCTAGTGTTTCACTTCATCAAACTTTGTTCTTTCATCATATTCTTCATTTGTCTCTACCTGTGGTTGTTCTATGCCTATTCCAACTTGTTGTGTGGGGTTCTGCTCCATGCTAGGGTTTTGTGTTTCACTGTGCGTATCGACATCCATTTCCTCTATCATTGGATTCTATTTTTCCTTCTCCTATACAATCGTCAAGATAACTGGCTAAATTACTGGTGAAGGAATGACATCCACGTCCACCAGTCCCTCAGGATGAACTGAGTTTACTCCCTAGGTTGTTTTTTCATGTGGAGACCTCATGGAACTTCATGTTTTTCTTGCAATCTGACTGGGAGATCCAAACTTTGGTGGCACCATTCTGCTCAATCTGGATGGGTTTCTTTGAATATTCGTTGAACACCTTGGAGTCATCTGATCGTACTGGATTTTATTCCTTATATATTTTTTTCACAAATTCAAAATGAGGCTTTACCTTTCACCTTTTCTTCTTTTATATTCATGTCATAAATGTTATTTCAAGTTGTACTTTTTTTATCATCGCTTTTTCCTTTTTTCGACTACTTCCTGTATAGCCACGCTGCTTTTTCTGTCTGGTCACCTTTCTCTAGTGCACAATGTATTTAGGTTCAGTCATATCAATTACTATCTGCTACACATTGTATCATCTAACTGCATGTGTAACACTTATCCATCTACTGCATCTTTTTGTATTTTTCTTCTTTTTCCAATTTTTTTTCTTTCTTTTTATTATTTTCTTTACTATATACACTATGTACAATTTTATTTTCCTATGCTACAACTACTAAGGATTGTTGGTTAGACTATCCCTATATAGTTTCAGTTGAATTCCATTGACCATTCCTTGAATCTCTTTTCCTTCTAGATCCTACAAATGCACAACACCTCCATCTGTGACAAATTTTATCTCATATGGACCTAGCCAATGCATCATGAATTTCCCTAGGTGTTGTAAGTACTTTTTTTCATAGAGGAGAACCAGATGTCATTCCTTAAAGTTTTTCTTCTTAATGTGACTATCATGCCAAGATTTGTCTTTGGAATTTTGTACTTCCTGATGAAAACCAACCATAATCATGCCTCTTCTAGTTCCATAAGTTGAGACAATAATTATTGAGTTGCGCCTCTTTCTGTCAGGTTTGTAATAGCTACGATGCATGGAATAGGTATCAAATATTTGAAAGGGACTAATTCTTCCTGACCATACACCAATATCAAGGGTGGTTTCCCTGTGAGTTTATTATATGTATTTCTATAACCCCATAATACTACTGGTATCTTGAAATCCCAATCATCCATGTTCACATTGCAAATTTTACTTACGGAATTATCCAAAATATTATTAAATGCTTCCATTGTTCCATTAACTTGTGGATGATATGGAGTTATGTGTTGGAAATACTAATACAACTGAGAGGGGGGGTGAATCAGTTGTTTA
>CBVK0104272072.1:0-15063 GCA_900067695.1 Picea abies
GGAAAATTGAGTGACATAGCTAGCCATTAAACTCATTGTAGAAGTGACATAGCTAGCCATTAAACTCATTGTAGAAGTGACATTCTCTCCGCAACAATAACATTGCAAGTGTTAACCATTTGAAGTACATGTTTTGGGTCAAATTGTAGATGTAATGTGAGAAAACAACCCTCTTCTCTACAAGTATGAACAAAGCTTAAACAACAAGCATAGTATAGATAATGTCCAAACCACTTTAAAAAAAAAAGGAAATTTGACTAAATTCACTTTTTTTTTTAAAGATCTAGATAAATCAGTAAGTACACTTTAAAATAAACATAATATACTGACAACAAAAGAATGAAAAGACCAGAATCTAGTAAACTAGGGAGAGAAAATCAAACAGGACACCATAAAATCTATTAAATCTAAATCTAAGAACAAAGAGTAAAAAGACGAAAATCTAGGTTAAGACTACTATGGGGTAATCATCCTATCTTTATGTGTTACGACGGTGGCAGAATCCGAAGCAAAAAGGGAGGTACGGTAAAACGAAGGTGCTGGGCCAAGGGCCTTGGAAACTTCGACGGTGGCCATGAAAATTAAGAAAAATTCAACGCGGAAGTGCACCTACAACTGTCCGGGCCTACAAAGGAACTGGTCTCGCTGTATCCCTTCTCATCCAACGTCTGGAATGCGTGAGGAAGGACACAAATGACAGGCAACTAGTCCAGGTCAAGAGAATCATTCCAATCCTATGACCCCGTGCCCGGAAGCTCTCATCACAAATTCCAATCCCAATCCACAGAAAAATCCCGTATTATAAAGCCCGCCATTTGATTTTCGATCGATAGAGATAATTCGGATTGCAGTATGGACTGTTGCGGAAAGAAACGAACACGCTGATACCACACAATCGCTAAGATCGTCGCCGGAGCTATCTGTTTTATCAACAGAAAGGTCGCGGAATTGCAGAGTTTCGAAACCCAAATCTCCCATGGGCTGCGAGAAAAGCCTCTCAGAGGAGCAAATAGAGGAGCTGAAGGAGATATTCTCTAGGTTCGATCTCGACTCCGACGGAAGCCTGACACAGTTAGAGCTGGGGGGCTTTCTGAGATCTCTGGGACTGAAGCCCAGCGGAGATCAGATAGACGCCCTCATCAAGCGCGTGGACACAAATAACAATGGGATGATAGAGTTCCTGGAACTGGTGAGTCTGATTTCCCCAGGTGTAACGGAGGAGGTCTCTAACAACCAGGAGTAGCAGTGAAAAAACCTTGATAGAGAGCCGACCCACATCAACAAAACCTCGAATGGTTGTGAAACATAGAAATCATACACTCATAATTAGATCGCTTTAATCAATATTGGGCAAGTATGATCTTGATCTCAGAAAACTTTCAAATCTCTCAAAAGAAAGGAGAAGGGGTTTGCAAAGCAGCTCTAATACCATGTAGATATTTAGAAAATACAATATCACAGGCACAACAAGATAACTGCAAAGACCAACAACCTTCTACACAGAAGAGAATGATCTATTAGATCTGCTTGCTGATTACATTTGGAGTGTTGTTAGGTCATATTGTATTGAGCTCGCGCGGTCCATGGCCAAGATGGGCCACGCTCTGTCATTCCGAGAGCTCACGGAGATGATGGCCGAGGCCGACACGGACGGGGACGGAAGAATAAGCTTTGCGGAATTTACCGCTGCCGTCACTTCTGCTTCTGTCGATTACCTCAAAGCGGCTTTGATGTAAATAAATAGGGTTCGTGTTTCTGTCTGTCTACAGATCTGCGTTTTATAAATTGTAATTATTATGTTATCTGGTCCGAAATATGTTTTGGTTTACCAGGCTGGGGTTTAATTTATTTCTGTCCTGGCCCGTTGTTAAATTACTTTCAGACATTGCTCTGTTACAATTACAATAGGTAGATCTAGGGACATACAGAACCAATGGCGTATTTTCTATCAATGTTGGGTTGCCCGCTGGCTTTAGACCAGGGCACGGATATGAGATATTTGGGGGATTATGATTTTTTATATGTTATGTTGTGAATATCTCATTTTGAAGTATGAAGTGCAAAGTGTTAGTCTTTCAGGGGTGTATTATGGGTTGGCTTGTTGTTTTAGCATTCAAAGTGGCAGGAATCTTGACTGGGTTTTTAAACTTCCAAAATTCAGATTACACTGAAAGTAAAATACTAAATAAACGCCAGAACATGTGTTGATTGGTGATAGTTTACCATGAATTCCTAAAGGGAGTTTAAATCCTGCTCCAGTCTTCTTAAAACATCCTAAAATTGAATTTTTTTTTGTTTGTAAAAATAGAAATGTAAGATCCAAAAATTGGGTGGTTTTAAAAAAAAATTTAAAACCCTAGATATTTTCAGATTCACGGAGTTAAACACATATCTACACGAAGACATCCCATTTTTATGTGATCATAAAAATTAAATGCTTTTATGGATTTTTTTTTAAGGGTTCTTATGCAGAACAGATTGAAGGGTGTATATACAGAACAGACAACGAGAGAATCAACACTGAGATGATAACTAAGTTTTGAATCAATATAACCAAGTGACAACCAAAAATAAGTTGTATCAGCCACAAATAAAACATCACATCAGCATATCATCTCACAGAAAATATCCAAGGGGAGTCATCCATGTGCAATAAACATAGCAACAAGTGAGTGAGAATTTATGATGTTGAATTTTTTTGGAAATAAGTGAGAATTTATGATGAGTTTTTTAGAAATAAATTGTGTATGATATTGAATAAACTGTGTAAGAAACTGTTGAATGTTTTGGAAATAAACTGTGTGTATGATATTGAACCTTTTTTTAAGAAGTACTGTATAAGAAACTTTCAAATGATCACTGTTTCAAGTAGTCACTCCACCATTGTAAAAGCTTTGCATTTTTAGATGACCTAACCTCTCGGTTAAGTAAGAGCCAATTGAGATCAGCAAGGGCTTATTACAGGAATGGATCGTGAGAGATGTAGTGGAAATAGTTTCCACTGATTGGATAGAGAGATGTAGTGGAAATAGTTTCCACTGATTGGATAGTTGGATAGATAAATTGAGTTTTATTACACTGTCTATATTGTAGTTACAATTTCCTTGATTTGTAAATTACCCCCTGTATAACATACATATCTTTACCAATTTAAATGACAAAACACAATAAGCAAAACAATAGACAACACAAGAAGGAAACCCTGATAACCAGTTATGACGTGAGTTGCTTTTAAGTTGTCATCTTATAAAAGTTTAATATGTACTTTATAATGATTTAACAAACTTTGTATCTTGATTGTGAGAAAGGTTCATAAAATGAAAATTCCCATTAAGAAACTTGAAACTGCCTGTGGAGCTTTTACATTTAAATGGCATTTTATGTAATGACTTTAACGAGAGCGAAATTTTAGTTAACTGGGGATTTTTCTCCAGTATAAAAGGAGTGCCCCAATATCATATGGCCGGGTCACTTGTAATTTCATTATGCACTGTTTTAAGCATTGGTCTTTTTTCAAGTTCTTGATTGTTTTAAGTTTATATATATATGTTTATCATATATATATATATATATATATATATATAAAAAAGAAGAATTGATATATACATTCGTTTACTGTCACCGAGGAGATCCAAGGTCTAGTTTCAAGTTCTTGATTGTTTTAAGTTTTTATATATATATGTTTATCATATATATATATATAAGAGAAGAATTGATATATACATTCGTTTACTGTCACCGAGGAGATCCAAGGTCTAGTTAGAGGGATTCTTTTGATTATTCAAAGGGCTCCATTTAACAATACAGATATAAAGTATCTGAAGGCGTTGGCTCACAATGATGGCTAACAAGATTGGAATCCTCTTTACCACATGCACATGTTCTTACAGAAAAAACAACACATGCCCTGAAGCCATGATCAACTAAGCAAGATGTTCAAAACTACAGAGGTGATTGATCTGTTTGTAACTTAGGGAGCGTATTGAAACTTATTGAAACCTTGACAAAGCCATCGAACAACGCAACGTTTTTTAACGAACCATGATGGATACCTGGACTGGAAAGTCATCAATCCAAACATTTATGTCAAAAAGGTTGGAAGGTTTACCAAGTGAAAAGTAAACAACAAAAGTGGAGAAGATGCTTAGGCTACTCCTGTAAGGCATTTGCCTTATCCTTATCCTTATCCTTCCCTGTCTCAGATTCCCTGGGTGTCCTAACCTTATGAGGCTCATACTCTTAAGGTTGAAAAGTTGAAAAGGTGATTTTCTTTCTTTTCATTTTATTAATGAGAAGTGCAAAGCCATTTCCCTATCCTTCTTTGTCTTAATCTCCTAAAGGCATATCCTAATCTTAAAAGAGTATTCTCCTAAAGGCATATCCTAATCTTAAAAGAGGCTCATACTCTTAAAGTTGAAAAGTAATGAGAAGCTTTTTAAAAATGAGAGAAGAGTTGCTTTCCATTTCTCCTTAGACACCTGTTCTGTGAAGACTTTTTGCTCCATTACACGTCCCTGATTATTCCTGGAAAACTTTTTGGGAGGGGAGGCTTGATAAAGTCGCTGATCTACTTTGACAACATATGTAGCCTAGTCAAAAGGGTTTTTGATCTTGATAGGATCGTTGGGATTTCAACATCTACGCAATTTTCAACACATGTTGACATCAAATAGGATTTTGTTTATTAACTATGTATAATTGTTTAGGTTAGAGTGTGCAACTTGCAAACAATCCTTTGATTGTTAATAGAAGATTAGATGTAAGCATGACCAACAACTCTCACGTGTGGACAAATCAAAGTTGGTTGGCAACAAAAGATTAAATGTAAGCATGACCTACAGCTCCTATATAGACAAATCTGCTAGGAATAATTTATAAATGTGTGGACAAATCAAAGTTGGTTTTCAACAAAAGATTAAATGTAAGCATGACCTACAGCTCCTATACAGAGACAAATCTGTTTGGAATAATTTAGAAATGAATAATTTAGTATATTGTTAGAACTACTGTTTTAGAACTTGTTCCACATTGTTAGAGCTTGTTTAACTTTAGTTCAAGTTGTTTGTCAGATCTTGTCTAGGTTTAGTTCAAGTTGTTTGTCAGATCCATATTTTTTTAAGGAGTTCGTTGAGTTGTACATAAATGTAACTCGTTTCCAAGCAATAATTGAAGTGTGTGTTCTCACTTTTGTGAGAGTTTCCAGAGTTCCGAGTGTTAATAATTTTATGATTTGGTATCTCAGAGCTGTGAGGTAAGTTTCCCTTTAGATTGAGACGCCATTCTCCCCCTTGTTGTCGTCAAATCTTGAACGAGATTAGACGAAAGCCACGTTTGTGTTTAGACTTTTAAACGCCGACACGCAGACCAGCCACCATCTCGTAGAGAAGTGAAGAGAAGATTGAAGGCGTCGACGGCATAGGACAAGCAATCTTTTGGAGAAGGATTTGCTGTGGTGAGTTAAAAGAGTTTAAGAGTTTGTGTTGGTCGTTGTTCAGATTACACACACGTGAAGAAGGGTAGAAGCTTCCGCCTATCGATTGCTGCTCATGTAGAAGAGAAGTGCGACTGCAGTGGAAGGAGGAGCTGCGTAGTCTAAAAGAGCCGCCTTTCACCAGAGGAGAGTCGATGTCTTGAAGTGCCCCCATCGCTGTGAGCTGTGAGCTGCCATCAAGAGCTAGCTGTCGCCTACAGCCGCGTTGTTGTAAAAGCCCACGTGCAAGAGATCAAACCACTGTAGAATTTGCTGTTGATGCAAAAGTCAAGGCACTGTTTGATATCACTGCCTGGAAGGTAATTTAATTTGCGGAAATTTGTTTTTTTTTAAGAGAACTGGTAGAATTAAGACAGAGATAGAGTCTTTACAAAGTTCAAAAAATGCCCGTGAAACTTCAAAAACAAGCTGTAGCATAGTACTATCTAACATAAGTCTAACTAGAGCCCTTATGGCTCTTAACTGATAAGTAATCTGGTATGTTAGAAATAAAGAGATGTGCTCATTTTTCCATAGACAATATAGCAGTATTGTCACCCAATCATAGGCACAAAGGCCATCTCAGAGCACCTTACTCTTGACAGAAAGAATAATTCCGGAAGCAGAACAATAGCCAACCAAGGTAGCGCACATTTCTTCGAGGGTAGCGCACCAAGCCAGAATAACCAAAGACCAAACAAAAAGTCCAACCAAAAGCCAAAATCCCAGTTGCAGCAGCTGCAGCTGCAGCTGTACTCCCTCTCCAAACTTGCGCACCACTAGTCTTATGCAGTTGTGAGTGAGTTAGTGTCAAATGAGCTCTAGCACCCTCTATTTATACTGCTCTATCTCACTTGACTCGGCCGACTTTTCTTTCTGGAGGCTAATAACTCAATATTAAATTTTCTCTTGAATCGACTTGTCTTCTAGGGTTATTATCTATCGTTTTAGGGTTTCTCTTGCTTCCCGGAATATTCTAGTCTTGTCAAAGGTTACATGTGGAGGTTAATACCTCCCGCAACTACCATAATATCAACATTCCCTCCTAGCTAGGGAGGTATTAAAGGTAATGGTCTTGAGTACAAATAGACCATTCAATTGGTAGCATCATCATAGCCCCACAGGCTATCTTATGATCACATAGATCAACTCACGAGCAACATCATCACTATCAATATCATCTTATAGCATCAATCGCAACATCTCTCGAAGCGATACTCCATCTAAGTAATCATGCATGATGTTGAATAAGTCACTCACTCCATAGAATGATGCAAGGACCATTCTTCTGATCTGGACATACGTCCTAGAAGAATGATTGTCCCAACAGATGTTGAAAGCTACGCCATGGGCTACAAAGACCATTCCTATAGGAATGTCAGTCACAGACTATTTTCTAATCAGGTCATATGTACCATAGAGATCCATCTCTACCTATATGCCTTAGAAAATATTGGTCCTGAACCATTTTCTTAATCGGGCCACAATTTGTGCCTTAGGAAAATACTAGTCCATAATACGTCAACAAACTGTCAACCTGGACCATTCTCCACAGAGAGAATGCTTGTCCACTAGCAATCTATTATGTCTGGACCATTCTCCGCTTGGAGAATGTCTGTCTACCAGCACACTAACTATCCATCTAGCTGGAAATCAACTCCAACACTAATGGTAGTCTCCATGGCACTCAGATAGTAGCATATTGTTGCTATAATGCCATCCAATAGAGCACAACTATGTCTATCCATAGTAGTATACAACTACTATCCAGTGGTACACAACCACTCCTAGTAGCACACCGCTACTAACCAGTGACACATGGTCACTACCAGTGGATCACATCCACCACAATAGCATGCAACTACTATCTAGAGACATATAGTCTCCACAACAATCATATCATCTGATATCAACCTGCATAAACAATATCATGATACAAACTGAGTCATTTGGGCCATTCGTCCACTCACATCTGTGATATCTGGAAGAGCATCTGCCCTCATAAAGTAAAACATCATTCATGGGCTATCTGGACTATTCTTCCCAAGCATAGAAGAATAATTGTCCTTGATTTTTTAGCCTGGACCATTCACCTAACTGGGCGATTCCTCCGGCACTAATCATAGTGCAACCTGGAGATAATGAGTCTGCCCTAGGGAATGTCTGTCCCTAATTGTTAAACTTAGACCATTCACCTAACTGGGTCATTCCTTCAACACTAATCAAATTGCAACCTGGAGAGAATGAGTATGCCCTAGGGAATGACTATCTGGACCATTTCCTAAGGAAATGATTGTCCTGCACCAACCTCCAAAACGGACCATTCTTCGAAACTACTCACAACTATGAACCTCGAAAGAATGACTGCCCGACGAGGCGAACCATTCTACTTGACTACTACTCATAGTGACTACCAAGAAGAATGATCGTCCTAAACTATTCCCCCACACTAGCCACAAGGGGAATCGTTGTCTATGGTACATCAACAATCTATCCGACCATTTTCATTACGAAAATGATTGTCTGATCTGGACCATTTTCCGAATTGGAAAATGACTGTCCGTCAGAAATGTCGAACCACTTTTCGGACTGGAAAGGAACTGCCCAACCTGGACCATTTTCTGAACTGGAAAATCACTGTCCATAAATCAATAACATATCAATGCTCCCTCCCAACCTAGGAGTAATTACTTCCTTTTTCAATAAGGAAGTCATCTCCATGATCCCCAACTTGTCCCTTAAGTATGCAAACTTTTCATTTTGGACAGAGGCTTTACCTAAATATCTTCTATATGCTCATTTGTGGAGATATACTAGAGAACCACTTCTCCCCTCTGGACTTTATCACAGAGAATATAATGCTTAATCTCAATGTGCTTTGAGCTGTCATGGAACACCGGGTTCTCTGAAAGCTTCACATAGTTTTGATCATCACAATATATCACGGTCGATTTCAGCACATGATCAGACAATCCATAAACCAACTTACAGAGTCACGATGCTTCTGTACAAGCATCACAAGTTGCAATATACTTGGCTTATGTAGTGTTGAGTGCAACAGACTTATGTTTCTTGCTAGCCCATGGCATCGTGGCAAAGCTCAAACTGGAACATATCCAAGTAGCACTTCTTTTGTCATTTACACTCCCTGCCCAATCTGAATCGATAAATCCATGCAGTAACTTAAACATCCCACAAAAAAAATATCCAGCTGAGTATTCTTTAAATACATTAACGAGCCAATCAATTGTCGATACAGAGACGAGTCTACTGGATTAGAGTCTCTCAACTTCTTCAGATCTGTCATCATGGGAGTTTGCCACAGATTTGCAATCCATCATCCCAGACTTCTGAAGAACCATTTCAATATACTTCCTCTATCATAGGAAGTTTTCACCACGCTTTTGTTGTAAATGAGAGGCTCTTTACCAAGTTTGTTTGAATCCATACAAAGTCTTCTTCCATCTGCATATAAGGGTCTCTTTTCCATCTGCATATAAGGGTCTCTTTCTGGTATACCTCAAAACCTTGAGGTTGCTCTACATACACTTCTTCTTCAATTACTTTGTTGAGAAGAACAATCTTTACATTCATCTGATGTAAACTCCAACCCATGGACACTGCAGGAGATATAATGGCTTAGGTAGAGGTATATCTAGTTACTAGAACAAGTTGTCATCGTAGTCTTCTCCCTCCTACTGGGACAACCCTTTAGCCCTGAATCTTGCCTTGTATCTATCAATGCTTAAGTATTTTTCACAATTTCTCACATACATTGTTCTTCATCACAACCTCCTTCCATTCCTTTTTCTTGACTGCTTCTTGTGGGTTCAAATTGGTTCAATTGATTGTTCTGACTTTTCTTTCTTTCTTGGAATCTTCATGTTTTTCTTCAATGTTGGAGTCCATGGAATCTTCTATAGATTGCATGCCATTCTTTCCTGAAGGCTCCAACCTTCCGCCATAGGAACATAAATGTAAATGGACGACCAAGGATACTCAAGGCTCATTTTCGAAGAAGACTTCTTCTAGAGTCAAACTAAACACGTGTTGATTATCATGGTTGTTACTTCCAATGAAGAGCATTGATATATACTTCATAGTTTTTATGGATTCTTCTTTAATGGATCATATCGTTGGGGATTAGCTCCCTCCTAATCTCGGCTTCATGCTTGAATGAGCAATATGCATGCTCTTCTTTTGGAATTCTGTGATCATCTCCCTCCATCTAAGAGAGTCAATGCTTCCGTTTGCTGCATCTCTCTTTGCTTTCTACAAAGTGTCACAAGCTTGTTCTTGTTTCCTTTTGATTTATGACTTCCTTCGATTCTGACTCCTCTGAGTCTCTTTAAGATTGTTTCTATTTGTTCTGATTGCTGCCCATCTCGCAGTTGTGTCATCCTCATAAACTTTTTCTATGATAGCTTCCGCAAGGATTGTTCATCAAACATATTTCACAAGGGTACCCGCCCGGAACAAGAGAAATAAGAACAAACATGAATATCTATCTGGAGGAGATTTTAGTTCAACTCGCGAACAAGTACAATAAGCATATATATCAATAGTATTCATATGTAGTCGAGTATTCATTGCACCTAGCAATAATAAAATATTTCAAAGACTGCTTTCACAATTTGTAATGTAATAATTATCACTTTTGATATACACAAATTTGAAGCTTAACAATTTAATCAAACATGGAACCTGAAGCCTTAATTGCTATGGAGGGTGCACTTGTTCTTCTGAATACACTGAATCCAAGATTACAGCTTGGACAAGATCTCTAGTACTTTCCCTACAAACACACTCATGTTTTACTAGATGATATAACGTTTTACTAGATGATATAACTTAGATAACATATAAAAGTGCATACCTTTGAAACCTTGTAGCATCGTCCAGCTTGTCTTCCAATTTGAAACTAGATACCATCTTGACAAGAAGAGATTAGAAACTCAACCAGAAGTTTGAATAATTAGAACAAGCTAGAAACTCTAAAAATTTCAACTTTGATCACAAAATCAATTTGACCAGAAGTCAACAACCTTTGCTTTGACTTTGACCAGTCAAACTTTGACTTTGACTTTGACCGAAAATTCAAACCTGACATTTTTGCTAGATGAGGGTACCAAGAGGTGCGCTAGGCTAGGGCACACTAGGATGTCAAGGAATTAGGTCAAATGCTTGACCAAAAGTGCCCGAACACAAGGGTTAGGGTTTGTTGCAGTTGCATAATCAGAAAACCTAGTTGTCATTGTAACTAGTGCCATAACGAGCATAACAAATAACTTCCCAATCTATCTTCCAATGGTTAGACTATCTGAAGATAGTGTGGGCCCATAACCTGTTAGAAATAAAGAGATGTGCTCGGTTTTCCACAAACAATATAACAATATTGTCACCAACCATAGGCACAAAGGCCACCCTCGAGCACCTTACCCTTGAGAGACAGAATAATTCCGGAAGCAGAACAATAGCCAACCAAGGTAGCACACCTCTCTCCAAGGGTAGTGCACCAAGCAAGAATAACCAAAGATCAAGCATAAACTCCAAACCATAACCAAGAGAAAGTCCAACCAAAAGCCAAATTCCCAGTTGCAGCTGCACTCCCTCTCCAAACTTGTGCACCACTAGTCTTATGCAGTTGTGAGTGAGTGAGTGTCAAATGAGCTCTAGTGCCCTCTATTTATATTTCTCTATCTCACTTGACTGGTGCGACTTCTCTTTCTGGAGGCTAATAACTCAATATTAAATATTCTCTTGAGTCGACTTGTCTTCTAGGGTTATTATCCAACGTTTTTGGGTTTCTCTTGCTTCTCAGAATATTCTAGTCTTGTCAAGGGTTACATGTGAAGGTCAATACCTCCCACAACTACCATAATATCAACATGGTATACATCCTATAGAAAGTCCCTAGTATCAAAGTGCTAAAACAAAACATACAGATTAGACATTCACTAGGTTAGGATCATCATGTGCCTCCTTTGAGGATTCCAGTGGCGAAATTAAGTCTGGTAGCTGCCTAGGTGGAGCCAGGAACAAAGTTGCCTCTGAAACGACCAAGATTGAGACAGTTTGAACCAGAGAAATTGGTCTGGAGCACAGCTCCACTACCCCCGATTGAATTGCATCAACTTCATCCCTCAGTTGTTGAAACCACTTCCTTTGCTCAACGAGTAAATCCATTGCAGTTTTCCATTGAGAAGAGACATTTTGTAGACTAATTTGTAGCAAATTAACTAAGTTTACCAAGGCCTCATGCTCTTCTTCCTGGAGCTCTCGTCTCCATCTTGCTACTCTCGATCACTTGTTTTCCATGTTGCCAATTTGATTTCCTTACCACTGCGCTTTTGGAAAGACCATTGTCCACAAATTACCAATGGATGAAAGAATTTTGGGCTCTGCTTGCATTACAACTTCCAACTCTTTACCTCCCGAAATCATAATGGTCTCTTCCTTCATGGGATCCTCTAAATCGTCTTGGCTATGTGTGATGGATCTCCACCTTGGACGGTGATGTAACTCCAACCTCCACCTTCTCCTACATGAATGAACTTCGTGCATGTGACAAGGCCAGTGCCAATTGAGACCATCATTGTGACAAGTGGATGAGATAATCCTGGTGAATGGTGATTCCAAAGAGGTACAACAATGTACCAAAGCCATAAACGAAATCTTTGTAAACCCTTGCGAACCTAACGAGAAGAGAAAGACCGCAGAGGAGCGCTTGTGTGCATTTACAACTGAGGCCGAAAGGGCATAGATTAATTGAACATAATTTCCACCTACCAGTGTCCCATGTTGAAATGTGCTCCTAACTACGTTGCAACATGTTGTGCCCAACCTCATGCTTGGGTGATAGGCTCACTGAGGTGAATGTCAATTATGGATTGAGGCTAAGTTGGTTGTTGGGTCCCCTTTTTTAATCAAATAGCTAGCTATTCTTCCCATCATGAACATAGTTAAGGGAAATATTGTTGAGCGACCTAGCCGTCTATTCTTAAAGTTCTCGGGGAGTCTTGAATGGCCATATTGGCAAAAAATCCATCCCTGGTGTTAGCACTGAGAGTCACTTCCAAATTGTATCGAAGGTAAGCCCAGTACCCATCAGAGTTTTATGTCATAGGTTGATTATAAAAGGGTCAAATGGGCACAGTCTCAAGAAAATGTTGTCTTAACTTAGAAAACTGGACGGGTATGCACAAGCATGTGAGGTCTTAGTTTAACTTCAGTCAGTAGGTTGTAGTAAGGGTGAGTAGGAGGAAGATTTTGGTGAGAAAAATGTAGAGGCTTGATGCGGACATCAGGTCTTCCAGCAGCCTAAGGAGGAAAATCTCTGAAAACAGGATCTTTTTTTAATTCAAATCTCAAAGAAACTAAAAGGAATTACAACAACACTATAATCAAACATTCATCATAATACAGTCACAATAATTCACGTGAATCAATCAATCATGAACTCTTTCAGCATCGGAGGAAAACAAGAGGGAGCAAGGAAGTTGAATGTCATTAAACAAGAAATCTCAAATTACCAATCATAACCAAAAAACCAGAAGCTTCATTTAAAACTTTACAATACGAGAGCTTTTCTCTACCATCGACCATCACAAAATATCAAAATGACTCCTATATACTCAGAGCCAAAACAACAGAGACGTGTTCGAGTCATTGCATTTAAGGCATTACGTCTACGTCTTCTCAGTCAAACTGTGCAGGTATTCCTTTGTTAGACGCAACCTTAACTAGGCATGGGCCTTCATGCAAAAATGTCCATCGAGGGGGGGCTCTGGCTGACAACTCCGTCTTTGCAACCAAAGCCTCCATGCTTTCCATTTATGGAGTGAGTTAAAGCTTTCAACCACCACTCCTTCTTGGGATCACAACAAGGTTAAATGCCCAGGGGTTGTTATGCATTGCTGGCGGATGGCTAAGCTAACCCTATGATCTTGAAACTGCGACGGTTTCACTCTGTAACGAACGCGGGCGCCTTTGTCCTTTGGCACAGACCTTGTGGATTTTGCACCCTTACCTGCATGCGACCTCGGGCCATGACCCAACACTTAATTCCTGACTGCTTCGCAAATTCTCATTTTGGGATTCTCCACTCCACTTGATTCCAAATATCGCGATGCAAGAACTCATGAAATGGCCTTTTCAGATTGACAGTCAAGCCTACTTTGAAATTGAAATCCATGATTACCTCCTCAAAAACCCAAGTCGCCAGCTATGTGATGGGTGTTAACCCTTTCTCCTAGACTCGTTGTTCATATGGCCTTGGGACATGACCCTGGGCCTAGTCCCTGGGTGCTTCATGATTTCAAGTTTCTCTAACTTGCGTCATGCTCCATGCTAAGACCCCTGATTCACGAAATCGTGACTTCTCGGATCTGGCGCCATGCGTCCCTCTAAGATTCACGGTCTATATCTCCTCTTCACGAATTGGGATTTCATGTCTCGGGAAGTTGAAAGACTACTCACCTCCCTTCTCCCAATTTCTGATTTTTCAATCCCCTCAGATCTCTGGTCCACGACTTTCCTTGATATAACGTCTCATATCAACTCACGAGTTTGAATTTCGTGAGTCCTCATGACTCTGCCCTTTGAAATTTCCACTCCGCGAGTCAACGAAATGATGATCTCTTGCCACGTACCCTTCCCAACACCAACAGATAGGATTTACCTCGCGATTTAAGACCTCTGTCTAACTTTAAAATTTGTGCAAATTTATGATCTCGATCGCCTGAGGGTCATTGATTTGAACTTCACATGGAATACTATCCGTTGAAAACTAAACTTTCTTGCTCGTTCGATTTGAGTCCATATTAGACTGCTCTGAGTGTTTTGCTTTGACGCTTCTTGTGCAGGCCGCGAACTTGGGCAACCTGCTACCCTTGACAACTATATGTGATAACATTTGGCTCCACAGGGGATGGCATGCTCCCTGCGAGCTGCCAAGAATAAGCAGTTCCAATCGCCTTATGCATTGGGCTATAGAGTTGAGCTCAAAATATCCTACTGAAAAATATAGGCCAATAAGTAAAAAAATAAAAAAAATACACATACTCCAAGGTGCTTATTTATATCCAATCCTAAACTAATTGATTTTTACACAGTGCTAGGTGAAAGAAAATTTTCACCATAGCCATTCAAGTAACTTCCTAACTAGAAACTCCTTCACTTTGTCCATGATTGATAACAAATAATGCAACCGTAAAAACAGAACGGTTACATTCTTCAACTTTCCTCCTAATGCTAAGGTTAGGATAAAGCTGGGTGACTTCCAAACATGAAGGAAATGCAACTCCATGTATTCCTTCATAGGCTCATAGGGCAAGCAACAAACTCCAAAAAAATTGTAACAGGTAGCCTTCTTTTCTATACAATTGCTCACACATGGCTAAGTATCTCTGGTAGGCACAGGTGGGTGAATAGTCGATGTAGGCTGACTGGTCCCAAGCGATGGCTGCTCACTTACAGGCTCTATATAGGAGATAAACTACTCCTCCTGTACATGCTGCTATGTGTCTTCTGCGGGTCCAGGACAACTGATTTCCACCCAATGATTTTCCTTAATGAATAAAGGAAAAGGATCT
>CBVK0104272136.1:0-10931 GCA_900067695.1 Picea abies
GCAATTCTTTGAAGAATGGATTTTAAGTGTAAATTTGGGGGGTGAGACCTGTTGCGAGCATACCCTATGATTATTTTGGAGTCCCCAATCACTGAAATGGAGTGTATGTTCCTACTTTTGGCGAGATGAAGCCCTTGGTACAGAGCATAGGCTTCAGCTTGATTATTTGTGGCGATGCCCAGATTCCAATGGAAAGATAGCACTTGGTTTCCTCGTGGGCTGATCACCCCTCCCGCTCCTGCCACCCCAGTAATCATATTAAAGAATTACAAATTAAATGAAATGTATATTAAAATAACTTTGTTTGCAACCAACTTTAATAAAATGAAAACAAGAAACAATAAGAAAAATATCATCTATACATCTAATCAAATTAAATAACTACAAATTAAATGAAATGTATATTAAAATGCTTGTGTTTACAATTAAATTTAATAAAATAAAACATTAATTAATAAGAAAAAAATTATCTACCTATACAAACTCATAGCATTAAAAAATATTTCAGACTGATATTTCAAATACGTGCAAGTATAGCATAAAAAAATAAATTAAATTGATATTTCAATCATCCAATATACACACTTTAAAATCCTCTAAACATTGCAAAGCTCAACACTCTAAACTCATTTAGATACAACTCAGTACTAAAAAGTCTTTTACTATTGATTTTGTTATTATTCATTCAATTGTTTCATATTGAAATGCATAATGATATAGTTATTTGTATATAAAATACAACATTTTCAGCTTGACAATAACATTAATTACAATTAAAATAAGAATGAGGTGGTGTTCAAAAACGAATTACAAATTACCAACACATGACCATTGCAATATGAAAATAAAATTTAATACTTTAACTCGTAGAAAACATATGAAACAGTTTTTAGGTTTTTTCTGTTTTTTTAGAGAATGAAAAAACTTTATATTCCAAACAAGAAGAATATACATATTGTCATCCAAAATTGGATGGTCTGCTTCAATTCCAGATCACTTTTCAGTTACAGAGATGATATATCATTCATAGTTCCTTCTTCTCAAAACATAACTATGGGGCGACAGGTGCAGGGGGACTCATCATAGATTTTGATGGACAAAAGATTTTGGACTACTCTTGGGGGCTGGGGAATACCACCAATAATAAAGCAGAAAGCCTAGAAGTCTATATTGGCCTACGAATTGCACGATCCCAAAATCTTCATGAGTTAATTGTCCTTGGAGATTTTGAGCTAATCATTAAAGAACTTCTTGGCTCTAGAAAATCCACAAATCAAGCTCTTATTGGTCTTCAATCTCGGATAAGGGCCCTGAAATCTCAATTCAATAAGATCCAATTCTTTCATATTCTTCACTCCCAAAATCAAGTGATTGATCAACAAGCAAAAGCTGCTAAAAACAAGGAACGAAGCCTTCTTTTCATTAATCAAATCAAGTCCCATGTGTGACTTCCTTAAAGACTACCAAAGGTGGCGATTTCCCCAAACTAGCCTGGGTCCCAGTCCTTGTAGCAGCCCTGTCATCCTCATACTTTCCTTTCCATCTCAGCTCCTTCTCTTTGCCACCTTGTCTCTCCTTTTTGGTCCCCAACACTCATGTGTCTTGGACAACTGGTACTCCATGCCCTCTAACACGTTGATCTATATTTGGCTTTGTGGCACCTTGATCGTCCCTCCCCTCTTTTCCCACGTGCTTCACCGCATCATCCCTTCTCTTCTGCACCTTCAACACTCCCTGATGTCTTCCATCGCTTCCATGGTGTCATCGAATGAGATATCCTCTACGGACGAGTACTCTGGTCCGTGGGAACTTCATTTCCTTTATCTTCTCTCGTGTGCAAGTGGTAATTCCTCAACTTATATGTGGATTTGGCATCGTTTGCATCCTCCAGAGATGTATTCACACTTCAATAAAGAATTACAGGCCTCTGTCTATCTTTGTCCCCTTCTCAACATGTGGAGGAGATCTAAAGATCCATGTTCTTGCCCCTCTTGTGCCATAGAGGAGCTACAAGACCAAAATCGAGATTTGAGAGTTGCGATCAAGACCTTAGGGGAAAGAATGGGATCACAACTCGGAGAACTTCAAGCGGAGAATCAGGAGCTTTGACGTCATAGTGCAAATCTCCAGAACCAGTTGTAGACACAAGAACATAGACACAATCAAGAGCTCGTGGTCGTTCTTCATGGGGTTAATAGAAACACTAGGCATATCAGTCTGCTCAGACAACAATTAGGAAAACCCCTTGGTTGTCCTCAACATTCTGCAATCTCAATCGAGTCGATTGAATCAAGGCTTCCATCAACTTTCCATTCATAAGCTGCCAATGAACAGAACCGTGCCCCTCCAAACCCAGCATCGGCACCAACAGTGCACATCCCATAAGACGAAATTCAACCTCCAGCAGCAATTCAAGAAACTCTCCAGAAAGATGCAAAAGCAACCAACAATTTCTAACAGGTTCTATCAATGATTAGTAATTTTTTGTTCATTTTGTTTTCATATGTAGCCATATTCACATGGCATACTAGTAGTTATTTTGGGAGCAATTTTAAGCTCAAGAACAGAACGCAACAGACTTCTCGGAGAGCTCTCTAGACACAGTTTAATGAACTACCATACTATTTTCTCTATGTAAAGTGCATTAGCACAAACTTTTTTTTAATATAAATTTCCAACCATTCTTGTTAAAAAAAACATAACTATTCTTTTCCTTAATATTCAGTTTCCAATTTCATACCGAGATTTCCAAAATTGAGTAAACAAAAGACTTTCTTGTAATCGAAAATTCATCTCCTCAACAATTTGATTTTGAAAAAACTCTTGTAGGATTTATGCTCCAGTGTCCAGGGTCAAGGCCTCCTTTGATAAATACTTGGCCTCTTCATTTAACTCTTGGAGGACATGTTTGCAAGAGAACCATTCCAAGTTGTCAATAAAATCTCGGACTTGTCTCTTAATAGGGCGTAGATGCCTCACCTAGAACTCAACAGATCCAATGATCCAATCAACCATCACCTGGGAGTCGTCGAAACTTATAGCTTACACAACTGCAACATATATACATGAAACGATAATGCTCGTAGATTAGTGAGCTCTGATTTGTAATTTGTGCCTCTCGTATGCAAATATCTAATCGTGAAATAATGCATCTTGGAAATGTACGGAATAACACCTACTCTGCATAGTAATGGATGACTTTGGCTAGTCCCATCAAAGAACCCCCAAGAGATCCCTTTTTCAATCAGTGGCATGGATGGATTTCTTACCTTCTTCTTTTTTTCTTGGCCTTATACTCCCCTGCTAACTTGACTATTATCCCTGCCATAACCTCACACGGTATATAACTATTTTGAAAAATTGCATTGTTTCTAGACCACCACAGAAAATATAAATAAAAAAAGGAAATGAGATGAACTATTGAACTTCATTATCCTCCTTCCACTTCTTCTTCCAACTGTCTATATCCATTGTCGGACGCATCCCCTGAACTTTTACCTCCTTAACAATCTCCATATAGACTTGTTGGGCATAAGGACATTCCATGAAGAGATGTTGAACAGACTCATGATTTGATTTGAAAAGGGAACGTCTGTTTGGGAAATGCCACCCTCTTTTCAGGTCATTGTCCCATGTTAAGATCTTCTTCTCCATCACCAAGAAAAGAAGTATTTTTATTTGATAGGTGTCTTTTAGGCCTAGATGAAATTCCACCACCATTTCCACTCTCTGAAAAGCGCTTCCTCTGCCAACATTTGATATCCCAATTTTGTAATGTGCATTCCTCTTTTGTCATTGCCTATCCAGAATAGGGAGTCTTCTTTCTCTTTTTGTAATAAAATAAAATTTGATTTTAGTGATGCTACATAGTCCCCCCATAGATCAACGATCTAGCCTTCAAGTTCTCAAAATTCAGTCAACTTACACTCGCTTTTGCCTGCTATATCCAAGTCTCCATAAGTGGTGTCTTTTAAAGAGTAAATTCCATTGTCGTGAAGAATATTCACTAGTTCTTCTGGAATTTTGCATCCTTCTCCCAAACTGACCCAAGGGTCTTCTCCGATCCTAACTTGAATATCATTACCCACGCTCTAGACTAAATGATTCCCAATCAACGGAAAAGGATCAACTAAATCCTTCCAACATATCAAGTTGTTTTGAGTAGACTTCCAAGGCAACCAAATCCAATCAATGGAGGACATTCCTAAGATGTACTTGTAGGAAATTACTCTGCTCCATAGCATATCATTTTGGATCGACCTCCACATACTTTTTGCAGCTAAGGCACGAAATAACCAAACCAGATTCTTTATACCCCAACCACCCAACTCTTTTGGCATGGCCAATTTTGACCACTTGATCGAGGAGTAACTTATCTTCTCAGCATTTCCCACCCATAAAAATTGGAAGCATAATTTCCTTATTTTGTGTAATATGCCTTTTGGGATTTTGGCTATGGAGACCCAGTACATTGGGATGATGTTCAAGACTGTGTTCAGGAGGACTAATTTCTCACCCCTAGAAAGCCATCGATGAGCCCAAAAGGAGATTATTTTCTGAAATTTTTAGAAGAGCCATAACCCATCATTGAATAAATAATCATTTAGTTTGAGAACAAATCCCAAGTACTTTAATCCTCCGTTAAGAGGATTATGAGAGAACGACAAGAATTCTTTCAATTGAGCTGCAACATCCTCCTGTAGACCATTGATGAGCACATTTGACT
This sequence comes from Picea abies, assembly GCA_900067695.1. Taxonomy (NCBI): domain Eukaryota; kingdom Viridiplantae; phylum Streptophyta; class Pinopsida; order Pinales; family Pinaceae; genus Picea; species Picea abies. The sequence goes on from CBVK0104272136.1 coordinate 4,727, forward strand.
TCTCCTTGTTCACTTGCATTTCTGTCGAGGTGCAAAAGAGTTCTAAAATATTTTTCATTGCTTGGAATTCTGGAACGAATCCTGCACCAAAAAGAATTGTGTCATCAATAAAAATAAGATGTGTAAGAATTTCTGAGTTTGTAATCTTGATTCCTTTAAGGAGACCTTCCCTTTGAGCTTTTTTTAACAACAAGCTTAAACCTTCTGCTATGATTTAAAACAAGAAAGGGGAAAGGGGGCATCCTTGTCTGAGCCCATGGGAGGAACGAAAATTAGGAGAGGGGATACAATTTATAAGGACAAAAAAAGAAGGAGTTTCGATGCACCCCATGATCCAGTTAACCAATTCTAAATTCATTCCCAATTGTATGAAGGCTAGTTTGATGAAGGTCCAACTCACTTTAGCGTATGCTTTTGACAAATCGAGTTTCATGACAAAGGAGGGAATTTTTTTGAGCTTGAAATAATGGATCACTTCTTGAGTAATGGAGACATCGTCATGAATTTGATGATTGAAGAGAAAACCATATTGTTCTTCGGAAATGAAACCACTAAAGATTGGCTTCAATCGGTTGGCAATGATCTTAGCAATGGGCTTATAAATGACATTGCAATAGGAAATGGGACGAAAATCTTCGAAAGAAGTCGAGGCTTGATTTTTAGGTATGAGAGATAGAAAAGTAGAGTTATAGGATACCCACACTTTACCTAGTCTTTTATATTCGTTTACCACTTTCAGTTGGTCACATTTGATCTGCTTGTACAAGCCTAAATAAAATTCCACTATGAGTCCATCGGGCCCAAGGATTTATTTGAAAGGACGAGAGGATTTGAAATATTTCCTTCTCCATTATCTCTTCCTTTAATGGGATGCTCATTTCATTCGAGATATAAGAAGGGAAAAGGTTTATAACCTTCAGGATCTCAACGATAAGACAACCCATTGGTTCTTTAAATAAACTGGAAAAAAAAAATTACTTGCTTCGGCTATCTTGTCTTGACATGTCACCTTTTGACCTTCATTGTCGTTAATTTCCCAGATAAAGTTAGTCATTCTGCAAAAACTAACAAATTTGTGGAATAATTTTGTGTTGTTGTCGCCTTCGTGGATCTAGACTGCTTTTCTTTTTTGTCTCCAACTAGATTCCTCTATCCTTAACAATTCTTGTTTTTTTGTCATGAGATCCTTGATCAATGTCTCTTCTTCTTCTGATAAAGTGTCCGCCTCGTGCTCTATGAGGAGACAATCGAGCTTTGATTCCACCTCCACAATAGGTACCAAGTGTTTTTTCCTATATTCTTTAGCCCACAAAATTGTAGCTTTTTTTTTATTTTGCCCATATTTTCGGTAAATTGTTGCATAAATGATTGGCCCAAGTCTTCAGACACTGGGATCCAGGACTCCACCACCATCTTGCGATATGCCTCTTCTTTCATCCATTCTTGGTTAAATTTCATAGGGAGGGGCCATGGCAAACTTGCTTTAGATACTTCTAGCACTATATGCATGTGATCTGAGAGCCCCCCAATTTCCACTCTTGAATTTATTGCCCATCATTTTTCAATCAATCCTTCAAAAATCATAAAATGGTTTAGTTATTTGGCCAGTAGGCCCAAACCTTTCCTCCCATTGCTCCAAGTATGAGAAAGCTTCTTAGGGGCCATATAAATTAAATTATGCCTCTCCAACCACTGAAAAAAAAAAGATTCCAGAGGATATTAATCTCCACCACCTTTTTATCACTGCACATTGTCTCTTGTATCATAATAATATCAGGATTTACAACAATGCAAAGTCACTTGATGGCTAGAGTTTTAGGAGTGCCCCCTTCTCCTCGTGCATTAAAGGAGAGCATGATCATTTTGAAACTCAGTACTTGGCCTTCCCTGCTCTAAGGGCCCATAAGATGGTTGATTGCCTCCCACTACAGATTTCTTTGACTACCTAGATATGAGCCAATGAGATTCTAGATTTTCTTCCAACGTGATTCCCATTACCTTTTTCCAAAGCCAAGCCTCCATCAACTTCTAAATCTGGGCCTAGTATAACTTTGGATCTTGGTAGATAATTTGATTTTAAACCAGTATTTTGACTCGATTTTTGTGAGGGAAGGGGAGACAACTAGGGGGACTTTAGGTGAGGGAGATCCTTGAATTGTGGTGCCACCTTTTCAGACACTAAAAATTTAGCACCGAGTACCACTTTAGCTGAGGAGACAAGTGGATTTTGGGAGAGAGGATGTATGTGAGGGGACGATGAAAGAAGGGGAGAAGAAGCCCCTGAAGATTGTACTTTTTTAGAATAAGAAACCACATCAGTAGAAAGGGATTGAACATGAAGTATAGGGATCGATTCCTTACCCATAGAATCATTATGAGAAGACTTGTGAGAGTTGTCGCACGGGGATCTCAGTCGTGGTTGTTTCGGGTTGCCTCGCTCTAGGACACCCTCTTCCTCTACTGCGACCAAATCCAAAGCTACCATCTCTTACTTTCTTTTCAAAATTTTCGAAAAAGGAGGGAAATGGGCCAGTGAGCAATTGCATTGCACCTGAAGATGGCCCACTGCATGGCAGCCATAACATTTGAAGGGGACTCTCCAATAGTCAATCATTTAACGCACTGTAAAGCTCCCCCATACGAATTTAAACACATCATGCAGTCCATCGCGCAAATAATCTTCTATTTGGAACCATGCCCAACGTCGATCATTTTTTGTCTCCCATCCTGATTCCAAACCAACAAACTTGCCAATGCTATTCCTGATTTCCACCAATATCTATTCTCTCCAAAAGAGCAGAGGAAGATTTGGTAAAATTACCCATATTTTAGTGGGGGATAAAATGTCTTGTGCGGGATCAAAAGAAATAGACCATTCCTTAAGGAACAACCCTGACGGACCCCAACCCTAGACTCAATTGAAGACCTCCATCATGTCTTCATGAGAATCGAAAACAAAAAAAATCCATCCTTTGGTGAGAGTATGATATACCATGAGAATCGAAAACAAAAAAAATCCATCCTTTGGTGAGAGTATGATATACTGGACAGTAACCTAACAAAGGTTGTCAATTTTCAGCCAACCATTTTTTAACAAACGTTGGGGAGACAACTTTCCCACAAAAACGTCCTACTACGGTTTTGCCAACCATGCTTCGAATTTCCCCAATTCCAATATCGTCTCCAACCACCATCCACCTATGTTCCTTTCCTGCTTTCCAGCACTTGCCTTTCTGCTACTCTCGACTTTTCTGGATTGAAAATGAGAGAGTTGGACCTCCTTCACCTGTGAGCCCTCTTCTCGCAACCTTTCTCATCAAAGGCTTCGCATGTAACTCTAACAATGAGTCTGAACCTTGCATGCCCATCACCTTCTCCTTACACGAAATTTCATGTGATAAAACTCACATTTGTTTGCTATATGGGCACCCTCCAACCATATTCATGGATGGGCCTCAAAAGGGGTGAGAAGACTAGGGATCAGATAGTTTGGGACGATCCAATGGTCCTTGAGGTGTCATATCTGATGCCCTTTTTAGTCTCTGCATACGGATGAAATCAACATCCGTTGAAAAAATAACCTATGTACCTAGGCATTCATCGTCATATTCCAAGTCTACATCATCCATTAAAAGTCTACATCATTCATTAAAAGTCTACTAAACCTGCCAATACAAAGTTATCTATATAATCTATTAAAACCTCCAAATGGCATCAACTGACATAAGAACTACACCATTTGTCTTGAGTTGGGGTAGATTTCTTCAAGGATTAGGTTACCATGATGTCATTCTAAAAAACGGGGTAGATTTCTTCAAGGATTAGGTTACCATGATGTCATTCTAAAAAACAAACCCAAATACCCTCCCAGAAGTAATCAAGAGCTCTGACTTATGAGCATTTTCCCCTTCAATCCCGCTAGCTGAGGCATATTCCCATGTCATGCGCCTTTAACTATTTGCACATAAATCCATGTTATGTGCATGTGGACTTCTATCAGGTTAGTTTTAACAATATAGTTAATTACCAATCAACCAAATCAAATAACTCAATGATAATCACTACACACAAATAAAATTAGTTGTAAACTAAACCAACATAGATTCATCTTAATTCTGACTCTATCGAGTGTAGAGAGGGATTAAATCCATGGAGGTGAAAACTTTTATGAGGAAGTAAACCAACATAGATTCATCTTAATTCTGACTCTATCGAGTGTAGAGAGGGATTAAATCCATGGAGGTGAAAACTTTTATGAGGAAGAAAAACTCGAGAAATGTTTGCACCTCAAAGAATTTGATCCCCCTTGGCGCTTGATAGAGCCGGAGTTAAGATAGGTCTACACTGGTGAATGCAGTAAATGGTGTTGGGATTGGTGAGAGGAGGAAGTGCAATGTTGGAAATGGGATTGTGATTGACTTAATACTTGCAAAAATAAATTCCTTGCACCCTTATAGGCAATTTTACACATCATAATGGATTTCAATAAAAGGAAAGTACCACACGAAAAGGATAGGTGGAAATTTGTAGTTGGAGTGGGTTTTACAAGTGCATCTTCGAGAGAAAAATAACACAAGAAAAATTTGAACTCTTGTTGTTGGTTTAAAAGTCTCCTATTCCTTGTGCAATATATTTAATTATTAGAAATGAAGGAAAAAGGGTTTGAGAAAGTTTGGTTTTCATATTTACATATAGTTTTAAAAAGTTATTACACATGTTTAGCAACAATTTTGTTCACTTTAATCTAGCCCAAAACCTTGTAGCGAAAAGCTCTCCCATATTCATCTATTTAAGACCCTATAACAAACATTATGGTCTATAACTACACATGTTGTGTCCTACATGCATTATCTACGTGTGCTTTACCATACCCACATTACATATCTATGCTTTACCATACACATGTTAAGCACCCCACACTTTCACCAAAAACATATTATGCACCTCAAACTTTATCATATGCATGATATATGTTCTACACTTTACCTTATGTGCATTATATTAACTACACTTTACCCTTTACACATCATGCCCTCAACATAGAACATAGAACATAGAAGACAAAAATTGCAAGCCAAAAATAACATTGTTAAATTCTTAAAGTCAATATTGATTTAAATTTCATTTCATTGGCTTGTATTTTAACATTGAAAGTTAAATGTTTAACCCTACAACAAAATGTTTTGTGGTGGAATCAAATCGATTAGATTTTACATGTAGAAGATGGACTTTAGCTATATTTTTAGCTAAAACTAATCTTTTAGAATTCAACAAATATGTAAAATAGGAAGATATGGTGACTCCAAACATGTAGAACTTCCAAGCTTCATTACTTGTAAATGGGAACTTGTGACAAAAATATATTGTTAGTCATTAAATAGGCATATAGACACATATAAGAAGAATGGAATTGTGCATAGGAAATCATGCTATGGTAAGAAGCTTAGCCACCTCATTATCATAAATTTCAGTTTGACATGTGCATTTCCTAAATTGGCTACTTGGTAATGTACATTGAATACATTAGAAAATGAGTAAGCGTTGGAATTGAATCAACTAAGTAGGAAAGAGAAAAACTATATTAAACTTACACTTACATTAGTAGTACAACACCATGGAGCTTACTCTACACACAACTTTTCACCAACGATTTGATGGAATATATATGTTGTCAATTTCTCCCTTATCCACCTCTTCAACATGTATAGCCATGCATTTACCCTTCGTCCAACATCCCTATGACAAAGCCATCTAAAACTTTAGTCCCTTTTATATGTCTCGTTTTTAAGCCCCTAGATCCTATTGATCTTTCTTTTCAAGTACCTTCTACTTTTGTGACTCCTAATCAATGACATCAACAATAAAAAGTTGAAGAATTCATCTAGAAGATTCAACAATTTTTATTTATTTATTTTATTATTATTATTATTATTATATTTTATTATATTTTATTTTTTATTATAGGTAGTGCTTCTTAGAATATTTATTTCCCGCAAAAAAAATCTCAATATATTAATATATATGGTGTTCTAAAAAATGTACAAAGTTGTAATATTACATACATCTCTAGAACCACAACTATATGGTCGTACCAAAACAGACCCTCAAGTGCTTATTACATATAGTCAAACCCCAGCCAAGGGCAAAAATAAAAAAGTGAAACATATTTACTTTTAACATTGATGTAAAAGTGGGATCCAGATCT